>PVKC010049787.1:0-10666 GCA_004027635.1 Crocidura indochinensis
CAAGTCTGAGTGTGGGGATGTTTTCACATACATTAACAGCCCTGGGAAGGAAGCATCATGATTATCCTCAATGAAGGGAACATTGATTCTACTGTCCCTATGACCATGGGCCTCATGGGACAACCAAATGAAACTAGTAAAAGAAAACTCACAAAAGCAAAACAACCACATATTTTATCAGCTCATAGCTAAATAGACTTATCTAAGTAACACTAAGAGCTCACTTCCCTGTCCCTAATTTCATGCAGCACACCCTTAATATTTCACATATATTTCAGACCACATATGTGGGCTCTTTTACACATTCATTCCCCTAGTATAGAAAACTCATCCAGGCCTCCCCACTTCCAAAGAGCACCAGTTGTTACCACCCAGAACAGCTAGAACTGGCCTTCACATTTTCAAATTTGGCTAGAGATATTTGGTCTTAAAAGTTCAGGCCTGCAACTATACTCATGGAAATGTGAACAAGTCTCCAGAAAATCTATATTATAAAGGAGTGGAGGGAACAAAGAATAGCCAGTACATCTGGGAGAGATCTTCTATACAGGATTGTTATTTGCTTCAGGAGGAGATAGCCTAGCAGACCCAATTTTACAGATAAGGAAACTGGGCAGAGAAGAGCTTACCAAGGGCATATTATCACAAAGTTTCAAATCAGGGCCAGGTTGACTTCATCTTTCTGAAAATAATTTTGTTACAAATTATAATTTATTAGTATAAAGATATATAATCACCTTGTTGACATACACATCTATATAATACCTATTATTATATATTACTATATAAAATTCTTAAGCTTCTGACTCATTTTGCAAAACAGAAATCACTTAGAATGGTTTGGTGACTTGCTACGATCAGTAACACTTCCAAGGCAGAAACTGAAAACAGAAACTAGGTTTTCTTTTTTCTCTAACAATCAAGTTGAATCAAGGATCATTTACTTACTTATTTACTAGAAATAAGATCAACTTAAAGATTAAAAGCTGTCAAAGTGCTCATTAATGAATGAATGTATGTGCAAAATGAATTATAACCGTGTCATGAAATAGAATTCAGCCTTAAAATAGAAGGAAATTCTGACATAGGCTACAAGATGAGTAGATGTAAGAATATTAAGCTATGAGAAATAAGCCAATCTCAAAGAGACTGATGTGTTGTGATTCACCAATTTGAGGTGCCAAGAATTGTCAAGGCTTACCAAGTCAGAAAGGAGAATGGTAGTTACAAGAGTTTGGGGGAAGGATCATGACAATTTGTTACTAAATGGGGACAGAGTATTTTTTAGAGGGAAATACCTAGTGATGATCAGGGTTTACTTCTGACTCTAAGCTCAGGGATCACTCCTTGTGGGTTGAGGGGACCATATGCAATGCTGGGGATCAAATCTGGGTTTACTGTATACAAGACTAGTGCCGTACCCACTACACTATTACTTCAGCCCGAGGATAGAGTTTTGATTTTTATGGAATTAAAAGAGTCATGGAAATAGTTGGTATACAATTTAACCTTCTTAAACTTCCAAGCTAGCAAATTTATAGATCCTGAATTGCACAGTCAGAAGTCTCAAAATTCCATAGAAGTGTCAGCCAGTAAGATCACAGCAAATCTGATGAGAAAGTTGTATAGAAGACTACCATGCTCAAAAGAAAAAAGACTGCCGAAAGCTCAGTTAGCGCCAACCATAGCCCAACAAATCCTTAGACATGACTTTAATAGCACCATTGTGAGGTATAACAATTATGGTATACCAAATGGACCCTTGTTGATCTAAGTTTTGATAATTCTATTAGTCTTTGTGTTGTGACCAACAGTATGAAGTAAATTGGTTTGTATTTGCAAGGGGCGACTTGTGGTGGTGAGTGGAAAATTGGGGGCATTGCTAGAGGGATGGTCACACTGGTTTGGGATTGGTGTTTGAACATTAATACCTGAAATGACTATGAACAACTTGGTAACTCATGATGTTATAAAAAATTTAATGAAAATAAAGGAGTTATAATGCCTTCAAAAAAAAACCCAATAGTCTTGCTTATATTTTCCTTTAATTTCTTTTGGGGGGCATCATGTTACATTTATAAATGTTCAGGGATGATTCTTGACTCTGTGGTCAGGGATCACTGTTGGCAGTAGTCAAGAGACCACTCCTGGTAGATGACTGGGATTGACTTGAGAATTGGAGTTGGTAGCTTGCAAGGCTAGTGCTTGAACCCTTCTGAAGTATCTCCAGACCCAGGATTCAAAAGTTTCATTTTGTAAAATCTTTTAGTGTCTATCCTATCCCCACCCAAAATGCTGCCACTGATTAGAGAATTATGAAAAATATTCAGTTTAAAGCCTTTCAGTATAAAACAATATTGCCTAGGATCCTGAGACCCATTTGATAGATTTTGAGACAGCAGGAAGAATCAGGCTATTATCCTCATTATTAATATTCAGACATGAGGTTTAACCTCTATCAGTGTAGTTACCACTTTATGTTGCAATGATTTGTGTATATGTCTGTTTCCCTTACTAATTTGTGAGTTGGTCAAGGTCAGGGACTATAGCTTCCATGGCTTTGACCCTTTCAAAAGAATGCTCTGTGCATATTAATAGTCGAGTAATTATTTACTGATTAAAGCAATAAATAATGAAGACAGCAATAATCACAAATGGTGAATAGCTTGTGTGTATTGTGGCTGGAAGGAAAAGAAATACACAAAAATGAAATTTGGAATGTATCTGAAATTGGTATTTATGGAAATTATTTTATTGTTTTCTAAAACTTCCCAAATTATTATTATATTGATTTTATAATTGTCAATGGGATAAAATGTCATAACACAGAGATCAATTAGTCTTCTCAGTCTCTCCTTTTATAGCTATTTGCCCTAAGCTATACACCATGCTAGGGAGAAATCATTACAACATCCCATTCACTGACCCCAAATATTTGCTGAGTTCATAACAAAAGCATTTAGAATTTAATATTAGTGTAGCACATGGGAATTCACATGATCTCATTGTATTAAGACCTGATTCCTTCTCTATGCCTAAGAGTCGATTAAATTGAGCCCAAAAATATCTCACCAAAATAGTCATTATTTTTGAATAAAAATGTTATTTTTTGCAGTGTGATGCCAATGGAAAGAATCGGCACCTGTCACTATGGGGAAATATATTTCATGATAAGATGTACTGGAATTCTTAGGTAGTCCACGAAATAGTCTATGAGAAAACATAAAAAAATGTGTTCCAGTTCAATGTGAGGAGTTAAATTCAGTTGTCAAGCTATGACCAAAACCAAGTGATAATGCAACCCTGGGACCTAATTCATAGTAAGCATCCATTTTCTCAATCCAACGTGTATCGTTCCATGTGAAAATTTCTCATTCAATGTGAAAATCATTTAATATGGGGACCACTTGGGCTCTAATGCAAGAGTACAATAGAATAAACAGCGGGAGTTTCAGTCCTAAGAGGAAACACCTATACAAAATCTTTTTTTCTTATGAATTGAGCCAACAGAGTGGAGAGAAATAGAATCAACTTGCTATGTGTGATTCTGGTACTTCAGACCTACTTCCTTCTTTTTTCAGGTCTAGCTAAACAGAACCGCATGCTATCTTAATCATTAGAAACCTATAATTCTTGACACCTTTCCTCAATGGAAAGTTTTCATTTAGAGAACCTGGTCTGCACTTTACCTAAATTTATATTTCCTATTACCTTGTGGCTGATTCAGAGTTGGCTGCAAGAAAGCTGAGTGAATGAAGCCATCTCTCCCAGTTCTTCTAAGTATAGGCAGATGACATATATCAAGAGAATGTGTGCCATGGTGTCTAAGGTGACAAAATTTACTACCACATATTACGCACTATCTCATGTTTTCAGCCATTACATGGGCTATTCTTTCTTCTTATGTGAAAAGCAGAAAGGTGAGTGGAAACTTTCCCTTACAGCATTCTTAAGAAGCTAGAAGAATTGAAAATTTCTATCCTTTATGAGGAAGTACAAAAATGAGGTAGAGCATTTCTACTGTCAATTGGGTTTTATGTTCTATGCTTTTATATGGGAGTTACCATGTACTTCTCTCTGATGCTCTGGGCATCTTTTCATGTATTTACTTATTTTATCCTCCCAAAAACCTTAAAAAGTAACTGAGATGAAATGAGGCATGGTAAAGCCAAATAGCTTCCAAGTGAGTGACAGAGTCAAACTAAGTTCCCCCAAAGCCTTATACTAACCAGAGCATTGTGAAACTTTGTACCAGGATAGTACATGTAACCCAACTCCAGTCCTTTAGCCCTATCTAACAGGTGACGAATAATTCCAGGGGATTCTGAATCTAGAATGTAGCCTGCAGGAATCCACAGCATGATCAATTAAACCATGAAAAGAGATAGATCCGGGGGCCGGGCGGTGGCGCTGCAGGTAAGGTGCCTGCCTTGCCTGCGGACCACGGTTCTATTCCCCGGTTCCCCATATGGTCCCCCGTGCCTGCCAGGAGCGACTTCTGAGCAAATAGCCAGGAGTAACCCCTGAGCGTCACCGGGTGTGGCCCAAAAACAAAAACAAAAACAAAAAAAAAAAAAAAAAAAAAAAAAAAAAAAAAAAAAAAAAAAAAAAAAAAAAAAAAAAAGAAAAGAGATAGATCCAAATAAGAGATGATGAGGTCATCAAGCATTGTATCTAATGAGCAGGAAGACTCAACTGAGAAGATCCCAATTATAGTTAAGTAAACATAATGTGATTCTGGTTTAATTTAAAAATTCCATTTAATTAAATATTTAATTAAAAACTCCATTCAGGTATATACACTGGAGACAGAGTCTGGAAGATATGAACAGGTAGCTTGGAAAGAGGGAGACTGTGGGTGTTCACCTTTAGGCCCACGTTATTACCTCTTGGAATATATTACATTTAAAAAAAGTTTCTAATGTAATTGTTCAGAATAGAAGTCCTGGCATCAAGGTTGTACTCGGTTTTATTTGTTTTGTTTTCCTCCAGGTGTTGTTGCAATGGTCTAAATACACTGGGTTTGAGAATGTACCCAAACTGACAATTAGAATTAAAATCTTCCCCTAAACTAACTTTTATTCAAGACACCTGGGTTTGACTGGGCAGTAACACTTGAAATTGAAGCAATCTGCCATAATTTACAGAGTTTAATTTCAGCTCTCGATATTGATGCCATGTCTTGGAGGAGGGCTGGGCAAGGAGTAGGAAGGAGGGAGAACATGAATGATGAGACCATACAGATGGGACAAGAATCAGCAATGCACTGCCCTTGTTTGGTAAACACACCCAGTGCTTAATGGTGCCTAATGGTGCCTGTAATTGATGTCTAAAGTTATTTAAAAGTAAATTTACTAGAAAATAATTAGCAATTTTATAGTTCACTACTTCCTAATTTTGTGGATAAAATTTTTTTCAATGGTTTTTATCTGGCACCACAATACAATATGCTATGAAATCACTTGCCCCAAAGGGAGGTGAGCATTGGTCTCCTAAATAGATAAATGCATTTTTTAAAATGGTCTGATATCATTATTTTCATCACTTTAGATTGTAGACTCAATTTTTCCTCCACCACCTCCCCCCACTCCATCTCCCATTTGAATCTGCAATAAATTATCCTTAATCAACATCAAGGGAGAGTTGTAAGAAGGCAGCTTGGGAATGGTTTAGCTTTGACCTTGGGAGTTCTTAACCTTAGCAGTGGGAGTAGAGAAGAAAATTGTTTTCTCATTAAGCCAGATACATCTTTCCTTAATGAGCTTGTAGAAATATTCATTAAAGCACATTAGCTTACCTCTCTCTACTCAGCTAGCCCAGAGCTATAGAGAGAAATGGTGTAATGGAAGTAAGTTTACTAAAGATCTGCGAAACTGCGTGTATATCTCCTTCTGAAGCTCTCTTCACAACCAATAGGAAATGAATTGCTACAGTTTTTAGGATGGACAGAGACTCGGTGTCTTTTGGAAGACTTCTGTAGATGGTAAGCAATTTTCACATCTGTGAAACGAGCAATTAGTTTGTTCCCTGTTTACTACAAGAAGTATACTCTGTGGTTCAGGCTTCAGGATCCTTGGAAGCTTGTAAGAAATGTAGAATTTCAGGCTCCTCCCCAAAACTGCTTAAAGAGACTCTCTGGAGGTAAAAGCTATGTTCAAGAAAGTATTCAGATATTTCCTAGACCAAGCTTGTGTTTAAGATCTAGATAGCCATAGATATTTAGTATAGAATATTTTCTCCAGAGAGAGACACAGAATAGTCTCATTCACCTATAGGTTTTAACGAAAAAAATAGACATTGAAATAATTCCCAGAGTTGAGGGTCAGAAGGACCAGACCTAAGATATGAAGCTCACCAAAAAAGTGGTGAGTGCAGTTAGAGAAATAACTACGTGGAGAACTATAATAACAATGTCAGTAAGTGAGGGATGTAGAAAGCCCGTCTAGAATACAGGCAGGGGGTTGGGGAGGGAAGAGAAGGGAGCATTGGTGGTGGGAAGGTTGCATAGGTGGAGGGAGTTATTCTTGTTATGATTGAAACCCAACTATAATTATGTTTGTAATCACAGTGTTTAAATAAAGAATTTAGTTAAAAAAAAAGAACAAATAGGAATTGAGATAAGAGAGACTAAGTGGGATGGGGGTCAAAATTCTGTTTCTCTTCGTGTTATTAATTATAAATGTCACAGGTATTTTATGAGGACCTGATCTAGAAAACTCACAAGGTAATATGATCAAGACTCCATACTGTTAAATCTCAAATCATGTAAGGCAGAAATCTGGTATAGTAAAGCCTCCAAAACAAACTAATGAAAAAGAGATTACTTGCCCTCCTCATAGAGGGGAAGAAAGCCAAGCTCTGCCACCTAGAACTTCAGGTCTATTTAAAAGCAAAAGAATTGGCTAAGCAAAATGAATCAAAAGGAGAAAATCAGATATCAGATAATCTCATTCACATATCACATATAAAAAAATGAAGCAAGTGAAGAGGCAAAGTTCAATAAAAAAAATGCCCCGAGACTCAGATCACAGAACTAATCAGTTTATTAATGTTAGAGAAGGTAGAAAACACAGACAGAGCCCAGGTCTCAGTGACGGGGGTCTATCAGCAGTTTGGTGGTGAGTTTAGTGTGGTAACATATTTTAGAAAGTTATAATCCTAAAATAGTCCAATAAATCAATAAACCATTCCAGTAAGAATTTTATTTTATTGGAATTTACAGCCACACTCAGTGATGTTCATAAGTTACTCTGAAATCTGAACTCAGGAATTATTCCTGACAAGTCTCAATCTAATTTGGCAGGGATCAAATCCTACTAAGTCACATGCAAGGCAAATACCCTATATTCACTGTACTAATTTCTCTGGTTCTCAGTAAATATTTTAAAATCAGGACAGGAGAAATAGTTCAACTCAGTGGCCTGAGGGCATGCTTTGCATGCTGGAGACCCAGGTTTGATCACTGGCACTACATGGTTCCCAGAGTATCACCTAGAATGATCCTTGAGCACTACTGGGTTTGAAAATAGAAACAAAAAAAATTATAAACAATAGATTGTGTAGTTCAAATAAATATGTTCTGGAAGCTAAATTTAGTCTGAGAAGCAATAATATATAACATAAAAATGATTGGCTAACTCAAACTCCCATTAAAAAATGTTTCATCAATATCTTGATATAATTTTTGATATGATAAGAGTTCGTCTCTGATTCTAGTGAAGCCCAACATGCCTGTGACAAATGACTCAGCTATCAATGCAAGATGTCACCATTTCTACCTGGAGCAAGATGCCAGAGAGTTGTTGTCAGATGACTGCCTGGCTTCAAGATTCACCTTAGTAATACCAGCTCTACCCTGCAGGAGATGCTACCTCTCTGGATTACATTCAGTGTAATACAATGACCAACTATTTTTAAAAATTATCTATTTAATTAAACAGATATATAATTTTAATTAAATAATATTATTTTAATTGAATTTTAATTAAATTTAAATACATCAATTAAATCAATGTACCTAGTTTTACAAAAGCTAACCATACTTTTCTTGCCTATATTATTTCCAACACCACACTCAGTTCCAGATGCCTGAGAGCCTCTTTCCCTCCAACAGTGTCCCAAGGACCCTTTGTCCCACCTCCCATGTAAAAGTTCTAAAGACAAAATATTCAGTTCTGATTACTTTGGCCATTTGTTGCTCCATTACTATCTTCTTAAAGATCAGAAGGAGGAGGGCCAAAGCAATAGTACAACAGGTAGGGCACTTGCCTTTCACATGATCAACCAAGGTTTGGTCTTTGGCATCCCTTAAGGTCTTCTACTTCCAGGAGTAATTCCTGAGTATAGTGCCAGGAGTAATCCCTGTGTACCACCTGGTGTGGATCACAAACAAATAAACCAACATACACACATACACACACAACACAAAACAGAACAAAAAAATATAAAAGAAGGTACTCAGCAAATGGAATAAACCTTACGAAGCAGGTCAAGTAATTGGTATTTCAGGAAGCTCTATTCCAGCAAAAATGACAATAGTATTTTGTGGCCTGGTTGTAAGAAGCCCTTGGGCTGTCTCTGCTCTTTCCTTATCCCCTTCTGGCTCTAATCTGTTTACTGCCCCTGGAGACAAGTTAAAAGGTGAAGCTAGACTGAGTTGGTAAACTTCCTCTGGGACAGATCACTTAACCTCTCAATCTTTTGTTTCTTTTCCTGCAGATTGGGAATCACAACGTAAATCAGAGTCAAGTGACATCATGGATGAAAAATTGATTTATTATACATAGTCTGCAAAGTTAAGGAGTCAGTTCCTCAGCTCATCTGTGTCGGTCCTGCAATAGCTCAGTAAATCTCTCTCCTCTGGGGTCTTGGCATTGACAGAGAATGACTAGCTATTGCTCTTGGAAAGTGTTCGTCTTTCTGTAGTGGAGAAAAATATAAAACTCCCCTCACTATTTTCCCAGTGACGCCCAGAAATGCCCAATTGGGGAAAATAGACAACTAGACGCTGTAGTGAAGGTGGGGTGTAGAGATGATGAGGGAGCTCTGTCACATACCGACTTAGTCACTTTACTACCTTTTTTTTTAACTGCTTCAGTTTTTTTATTTCAACTGATTTTTTTTATTTTTGGGCCACACCCTGTGACACTCAAGGGTTATTATTGGCTATGTACTCAGAAATTGCTCCTGGTTTGGGGGACCATATGAGACTCTGAGGATCAAACTGAGGTCTGTCCTGGGTTATCGCTCTGGCCCCTGAGCTGATTTTTTAAAAATTTATTTTATTAAAACAATTGTGATCAACAGAATCCTTCATAGTTGAGTTATACAATGAGTCAAGGTCCTTTCCAAGTCCAGTGTCGAGATCTCTCCACTAATGGCCCCAGAGTGCATCCTATATCATCACCCTTTGGCCCTCTGCCCTGCCAATATAATAAGTCCCTTTAAGTTTAGAATGTTAAAAGTTAGGTCCCTTGATTTTATTATCATTGACTTTAGCTTGGATATTTAGTTTTGTCCTTATTTATATCTGTCTTTATTTCCCCACTTGGCCTTTCTTTAACCCTTTCTTCTTAGTTTTATAGGAAATTTGGGAATGTGTGGTACAATAAAGTAACCTGTATCCCAAGATTCTATGAAAAAAAAGCAGGATCCCAAATTTAAAAGATATCATTATCGCCATTTTAAGAATTTTATAAAGCACCATGATTTACAGTTATTCATAACTGAGTTTTAACATACAATATTTTAGCACTATTTCCAAAACCAGCGTCAACTACTTTCACCAATATTCCCAGATTTTCTATCATACCTCTTTCTTGATTGCCATTCTGTTTCTTGTCTTCCCTCTTGACAGGAACCTTTTGTTTTGTGTTTTTTTGTTTTGGGGCCACACTCAATGGTGTTCATGGCTTACTGGTCTGAACTCAGACATCACTCCTGACAGTGCTCGAGGGACCATAAGTGATGCTGGAGATCCAACCTAGATAGAATGCTGGATATCAAACCCAGGTTGACCATGTACAAGGCAAATATCTTACTCACTCTATTATCTTTCACTCCCAACAGACAAGGGGCATCTTCATTTAAACCAGTGCATTCCTTCATCCAGTTATTCTAAATACCTCACATAATTGATATCATTCTATGTTAATTCTTCTTATTTTATAAAATGGGTCAATAGGAGTGCTTCCCACACAGGGTTGGTGGGTAAAATTGAGTAAAATGTCATGTTTTCTACTCACTTTATGAATAATAATTTGGTGTTAATTGTGTTTTTTTGGATCCCAGGCCAGGTTGGTATGCCACTGCCAGAAGATTTCTGCCTTCCCAGGGCATGTTCTAGTGGAAAGACATAAAAAATGGGAAATACAAGTTTACTGTCTGTACTTTATAGCAACAGGCACAAAGATTTGCCATAAACAAAATTATTACAGGCTAAAGGGATAGAATAGAACCTCAGGCTGGAGAATTGTGTTGTAAATGGACTAGACAAAGAAGACCCTTCAGAACCAGGTACATGTGAACAGATGCTTGATATAAGATAAGAAACATGAGGCTCTGGTAGAAGACACACAGGTAGAGAGAACAACCCTTGTTACTTAATATGTGCCCAAATACATCCTACCATAGGAAATACTCCATCACATAGTGGTATTAATTTACA
>PVKC010049788.1:0-10692 GCA_004027635.1 Crocidura indochinensis
CTCTGGATTGCAGCATGGGAGGGTCTTTCTTGGTCTTACTCCTCTGACCTGTTCATCCCAGGTGAATAAAACAATCAGCACTGGTGACTAGTGATGACTGCTCTCAGGGATCACTCCTGGCAGGCTCAGAGGACCAAATGGGATGCTGGGGATTGAACTTGAATCAATTACTTGCAAAGCAAGTACCCAGCACACTGGACTATATCCCTAGCCCCTGCTTCCACATTCAGTAGGCAGTACCCTTTATGTAGTTCTTACATGCAGCTATAAACTCCCTGACCTTGGAGGCAAACCAAGGCACCCCCAAGGTGAGAGCCCTCCTCCTTCTCAGCTGACTCAGCTCAGGGCAATCCCCTCCATGGGTGCACTTAAGCTTCTGAGCACTTCCAGCCATCTGCGACCTGGCCCTGGAATCCTTCTCAATTCACTGCCCCTTGTTGAGTTTCTGAATTGTCACCATGCCCTGCCCTGTCTGTTCAGGCCTGGCAGACCACTAGACAGATCCATACAGTGGCTGTACCAGGAAGGTCTGCCGTGGAAGTTGCCAGAGCACAGAGGTGGTGGGCAAGATGCTGTGGACACGGATTGTATGTAGGGTTCCTGCAGCTTCACCAATTCCAAGGGGCTAGTATCTGCCCCGTCACTGTCTGCTCTTGGAAAGGAGTTGAAAGAGCTAAAGAGAAAGGAAAGAACCGCTCCCAGCCCCCCTGAACGGCCCCAAATTTCTTTCTTTTCTTTTCTTTTCTTCTTTCTTTCTTTCTTTCTTTCTTTCTTTCTCTCTTCTCTCTCTTTCCTTCTTTCTTTTTCTTTCTTTCTTTCTCTCTCTTCTCTTTCTCTTTCCTTCCTTCCTTCTTTCTTTCTCTCTCTTTCCTTCCTTCCTTTCTCCTTCCTTCCTTCCTTCCCTCCCTCCCTTCCTTCCCTCCTTCCTTCCTTCCTTCCTTCCTTCCTTCCTTCCTTCCTTCTTTCTTTCCTTCCTTTCTTTCTTTCTTTCTTTCTTCCTTTCTTTCTTTCTTTCTTTCTTTCTTTCTTTCTTTCTTTCTTTCTTTCTTTCTTTCTTTCTTTCTTTCTTTCTTTCTTTCTTTCTTCCTTTCTTGTTTTGAGGCCACACTCTGCAGCCCTTATTGGCTGCAATAAGAAGTTACGCCTGGCAGGCTCAGGGGACCATATGGGATGCCAGGATCAAACCCAGGCTGGCTGCTTTCAAGGCAAACACCCTACCAGCTATGCTATCACTCTGGCCCATAGCTTCAATTTTCTAGCTCACAAGGTGCTCCTGAGGAAGGGAATCCGGTTGTTCAGGACTGCAGCTGGGCGGATTTCTAGCCCCTAGACATGGTGCTCTTGGTTTATTTGGGGAGCAAGTAGAGAATGAGGAGTGTGCAGCGTCCAGGAGCAGAGCCTTGCACCTTCACTTCTCTCCTGGGTCTGCCACTTATCCAAGGGATCATTTGGTTATTAGTTTTCCACCGAGTGGTGAAGGAAAAGGTGCTCCTTCCAGCAACATGAGAATCAGCACACTAGATTGTAGCTGAGCTTCACATGTGGGGAGCTGCATTTGGTCAGACCCAGCACCACCAGGTGTGTTCTTGGGGTCCCTGTCACCCCTAGAGTTGCCCTGGAGGCCTCAACAGCATGGCCAGAGCACAGGCCAGGTCAGCAGGTTAGCCAATCACCACTGGAAGGGCCCAGCCAGAAGGAAAAGTTCAGAAGTAGAGAACTTCTAAGTTCTTAGTTTCTTAGTTCTCACCCAAAAGGGTGAGAACTCAGAGCTGAGCACAGGCCTTACCTGCAGGAGCCCCAAGTTCAATTCCCAGCACCTCACTGAGGAGTCCTGGGGACCCAAGCACTGCAGGCAGGGCTGGGCCAGCCAGTATTACATCATTGGCCAAGTATCTTTGAATGGTCTCCAAGCACCCCTGAGCCCCACTTGGGAAGCCTCCAAACTCTGAGTCCCAATTCTCTGTGGGATGAGGATGAGGGAGGCACTAGTGACCAGGGCTTCTCTTTGTGCCTCAATTTCTCTCCTGTAAAACAAGGGTATACTCATAGTCCATAGCACCCTGTGGGCTGCAGCAGTGCTGCCCCATGATGCTCACTGAGCAGAGGGATCAGGACCTGGGGGTGTGAGTTCCAGGAGATCTGGATGGTATCTGTATTGGGGGAAGATGAAAGACTGATTTAGGAGGGGGTTGCCCTGCCAGCTTAATCCCTGTGACACAGAGAATGGGGCGTCTCTGACTTGCTGGACTCTCCAAAAGGCGCCAGGAGGACAGTGCCTGCTCTGTTCCTTCTGCCCTTCTGGAAAGCTGTCTTTAGATTGAGGATGTCCAACAGCCTCCAGACTTCAGGCTCTGTCTGTGTTTTATGGCTCATCTTGAGGACTGGAGGAGCCGGCAGGAAGGAAGCTGAGGCTTGCAGGAGCCGAGAATGCCATGCTCTTGGCCTCACCAGCTCTCTGTAGCTCACAGGAAAGAATCACTCATTTGTACAAGTGTCTACTTGTGCCAGTCATGTGCTTGGCACTGGGATTCCGGTGGTGAGCAAATCCAGGCCTCTGATCTCAAGAGTGTACATTCTAGAAGTGATGACTGAGAAACTAACAAATGAGCAGGTTGGTTTCTGATAGTGGAAGGGATGCCAGGAAATCAGGTGGGGAGGGAGAAGGCAGGATGGACCCCACAAGGAAAGAGGATAAGGCATGACTGGGTGTCGCAGAGGTGTCCAGTAAGGACTATAAAGTGGCCAGGCCAGGTGAAATCAGAGAGCAGGGTAGGACCAGGGCACAGTGAGATTAGTGGCCAGGAGGGACCACACCAGCAGGTCCCTCAGCAGAGGCATGAGGTGGGGTTTATTGGAAGCAAGTAGGAAGGAACATCTTTCCAGGCCTCCATCAGACAGACCCAGACAGTAACTAGGCTTTGGGGATTGTTGTTGTTGTTGTTTTATTTGGGGGCCACACCTAGTGGTGCTCTAGGCTTTGTGCTCAGAAACCACTCCTGGCAGACTTGAGGGACCATATGGGATGGTGGGATTGAACCTGGGGCCTTGATTTTGCATGTAAACACATGAAGACAGTCTCTACTAGGGAAGAGATACTATACTTTTGCTCCAAATGTCAAAAATTTCAGTCAGATATTTTTAGTTATGTTCGATTCAAGTGTTCGGGTATTTGAGACTTTGCTGCAGATAGCCTTTTAGATAGCATCATATTTAATGAGAAAATCAACCACACTAACACCTCCTAAACCCTCCCCCCAGAGTCCTGATTTGGGCCAACTGATTTTGCACAGTAAAATAAAGACTGATTTTTTTTTTCCTTGTCTGGTTTGATTGCTTCAGGGGGATAGAGCCACACCCAGTGTTGTCAAGATTTACTCCTGACTGTGTTGTGTGCTCAGGGATCACTCCTGGTGGACAATCCTGGAGGATTCTTGCATGCCTGTCTGCACACCAACCCTCTGAGCCAGCTCTGGAGCCCATATTATTTCCTTTTTTTACTTTAATATAAAATTTTTATTTAAGCACCATGATTCCAAGCATGATTGTAGTTGGGTTTCAGTCTTAAACAGAACACCCTCCCTTCACCAGTGCAACTTTCCCACCACCAATGCCCTCCCTCTCTCCTTCCCAACCCTTGCCTGTATTTAAGACAAGCATTCTACTTTTCTCACTCATTAACATTGTCATGCTAGTTGTTAGTGTAGTTATTTACCTAACTACACTACTAACTACACTACCTAACTGCACTACTACTGTTTGTGGCGAGCTTCATAATGTGAGCCAGTTCTTTCAGCCCTCATCTCTATTGTCTCTGGGAATTATTATTATTATTATTCCTCTGACTTTAATAAATAAATAAATAAATAGTGTTACCTGCTAATCTGATTCTTGAGTCCCAGGATGGGCTCTGGGAGGATTGTCTTTCAACAACTCCAGCCTACACTTCCTTCAGTGTGTGTGTGAAACAGCCCTGTTTGGCCTCCTGCCAGCCCTCTGGGGGTTTCTAGCTTTGCACACCAGGCAGGAACCCATGGCTACTGGTTCCTTGGAGCTACGTAGAGGCCTGAGCTGAAGGGACAGGGCCAGAACAAGTCTCAGTCTTGGCATTTGTCATTCTAGGCTGGCTCTGACACGGGTGTTGATAGTGACATCTAGTGGTTCTAGATGGGGGAGAAAGTTCTATGGCCTTTATGATGCTGGCGGGGTGACCAGCAACCTATTCCGCAGTCCCCTGCTAACAGTGAGGTCTCCACACTTCTCTGGCCCATCACCCTCTTTTCAGAAACAAAACAATTCTGACCCTTCTGGAAATCTTCCTTTTGGCAAAGAAACACAAAGTTAACTCCCCCACTCTACCCCACTTGCATTTGAGCTTCTGCTACTCCTTCCCCTGCAAGGTCCCAGGCTGGGGGTGGAGGGTTCTGTCCACTTGGGGCCAGACCCTGAAAAATCATCTTCCGCCACCTTTCAGGCATGTTGAAAGAGGATTTTTTTTTCTCTTCCTTCCCCCAGACAGAAGACCCCACCATGGAGCGGCCCTATACCTTCAAGGATTTTCTCCTCAGACCCAGAAGGTGAGTTGTGGAGCATGGACCTAGTGAACTAGGCCTGGCCCTAGTGCCCTTCTCTGAACAGACACCCCTGCTTTCATCCTTGTTGCCTCCTTATAAAAAGTCATTACAAACCTGAGGGGCGGGAAACCCATTCTTACCATCCTGACATTTTTTTCTCCCGTTGCACAGTCACAAGTCCCGCGTGAAGGGCTTCCTGCGACTGAAGATGGCCTACATGCCCAAAAATGGGGGCCAGGATGAGGAGAACGGCGAGCAGAGGGACGACTTGGATGTGAGTAGAGACCCCACCCCCTTCCGGTGAATGAGGGAAGGTCTCGCTATACATAGAGACGCTTTTCTCAAGTTGATGTGGCAGTGCCTACAGGGGTCCCTGTGAATGGCCCCCAGCCCTGATATCTGAGTGAACACTGATGTCCCCCTTCTCCAGTGCCCAGTGTGCTTCTCTGTGACACTTTCATATGCTCCAGTGTCAGTGGTCCTCAAATTACAGCCCGAGGGCCACATATTGTATTTGTCCCTATTTTGTTTCCTCACTTCAAAGTAAGGTATGTGTAGTGTGCTTAGGAATTTATTCATAGTTTTTGTTTTTACTATAGTCCGGTCCTCCAAGAGGTCTGAGGGACAGTGAATGGGCCCCTGTTTGAAAAGTTTAAGGACTACCGCATCCAATCTCTATTGCTTTGGCCCTCTCATTCTTTATAAATTCTTACCTCACTTTGAAGTGCTCTGGAGGGGAAAATGCAGAACTTCCCCAAGTATCTCACTCCTTTGGCCTGCAGGTGAAGAGCACAGGAGAAATGCCTTATTTATTTTTTATTTTTAAGAGGCCACTTCTAGCCATGCCCTGAGCTACTGGGACTGCATCCACACAATCTGGGCATAGATCTGGAGGATACTGGGATCGGGGCTCACATTCCGCCACACCTGCTGGGCAACTGCTTTGCCCTGAGCTGTCTGCTATGCCCCACACATACTTGTTGAAAACCAGCTGAGAATCTCCTCTGGCCTCGCTGCCTTCTTGCCTCTCAGCCATACCCATCTTGCGGGTCTTGTGGGACATTTGCCTACACGCCTCCCTCACAGGCTGGGCTCCCACAGCTCTGCTGATATCCCTAGATCGGAACAGCTTAGATGTGTACCTCTGGGCTGTGAATTCCAGGTTGCAGGCAGGACCTCCTAGATAGCTCAGATGTCAAAAACCAAAATTGTAGTTTTTCCCTGAGCCCCAGGGTCTTTATTAGAAAGTAAAAAAAAAAAAAAAAAATCCCTTGGGGTGAAGAATGGGGAGGGTAAGAGACCAATCCGAAAAGAGCTTCAGGGCTGGAGAGATAGAGATAGCATGGAGGTAGGGCATTTGCCTTTCATGCAAAAGGATGGTGGTTTGAATCCTGGCATCCTAAATGGTCCCCTAAGCCTGCCAGGAGCGATTTCTGAGCATAGAGCCAGGAGTAACCCCTGAGTGCTGCTGGGTATGACCCAAGAAAACAAACAAACAAATAGAGCTTCAATCTGAAGGTCCTTCCATCTAATGATGAGTGATAAGCACCAGTGAGAATTAACCTGGACAGAATGAGAACTGGTTATTCCAACACATGCTCATACAATACATCTATGCACACAAATATACATAATCATGTTTGTACAAACACACAGACATGCTCTCTGCCCTCCTGTACGGTCTTAAGCTCTTGGGTGTACGATGTGGGGACACTGGTTGCATGTCTCTGTCAGGTCACTGCCGGCTCCTCTCCCTTTTCCCTATTCAGCCCCAGCAACCTCTGGGTCCCATCAGGGCAGCTGGTCAGAGAGGCATGTTCTCAGCCCTGCTTGTCCCTTCCTGGCCACCATAGAGGTGGCATAGTTGACCAGACCTCCCCAGAGGTCTGAGCCTCTTCCTGCATTGGTGGGTTTGCTCTCTGACAAGGGTGAGCCCACAGATTCCTGCCCATTTACAGTATAGTGCAGCAAGGATGGGATTCAAACAAGCATCCTGACTGTAAGTCCTCTATGGTCTCCCACACCTGCTCATACTCCTGCCTTTGACTCTCACACAGCATGGCTGGGAGGTTGTGGACGCCAATGACCCCACATCACAGCACCAGGAAGAGCTGCCACCCCCACCACTGCCCCCCGGCTGGGAAGAAAAAGTAGACAACCTGGGGCGCACATACTACGTCAACCACAACAACCGGAGCACTCAGTGGCATCGGCCCAGCCTGATGTGAGTCACATCCCTTCCAGGCACCCGACACCCTCTCTGCACCCCAAGGCTTCACTTGGTGTATGAGGGGAGGGGGCTATGTGTGAACATCAGGGCTGCAACCTTCCCCACCTGCACCTCAAAGTCCCATGAAGTCTTTGTGTGGGTGAAAGCACATGGTTGTGGGACTTTCTGGGATTCTTAGGTTAAAGTTCACAGGGAGCTCTTGCTTAACAGGTGGCAAACAGCCATTCAGGGGAAAGGGGGGGGGGGGCTTCTCTTCTGTTACTTGAGGTCCACAAATCTTACAGCAGAGAAGGGACATGTCCCCGAGATTCCGCAAGTGGACGGTGGTACCTGCCTATCCCTATCAGCTTTTAGAGGGCCCAGCTCTTCCAGAACGGAAGCTGCCCACAGGTTGGCCATGTACTGTCCTGTTCCTAATTTCTATGTTCTCCTTTGATTGGGAGAGGCTCAGAAAAAGCCTTTGTCTTTCCTTTTCTGGGGAATGGGTATCTCAGCCCCTGGGTATAATTAGAAGCACGAGGGAGGGTTGCACACGCAGAATTAGTAATTACTGTTTATTCTAATCCCTCCACTGCCTTGGGGACGCAGCCAACTGATTACTGTTTTGTTCCTTTGTCAATTTTTGGTTTGATGATAGCAAATACTCGTTAAACCTCAGCTACTATAAAACAGGATTGAAGCAGCTTGTTTTTGAAAGACAGTATTGCAGCACAACCTGAAACTACTCATCTGCATCTAAAGTGTCAGAGCTGGAGAGATAGTACAGAGGGCAGGGTGCTTGCTTTTCAGGCAGTCAACCCCAGTTCAATACCCGGAATCCCTTATAGTTCTCCAAGTACCACCGTTCCTGAGTGCAGAGCCAGGAGTAACCCCTGAGCATTGCTGAGTGTGACCCAAAAATTAAAAAAAAATTTTTAAATATTAAAGGAAGACAAAGGAAAAGTCACTCTATAAAAGATGAGTTTCCATGGGTCTGGAGAGATAGCATGGAGGTAAGGCATTTGCCTTGCATGCAGAAGGATGGTGATTCGGATCCCAGCATCCCATATGGTCCCCCAAGCCTGCCAGGAGCGATTTCTGAGCATAGAGCCAGAAGTTACCCCTGAACACTATTGGGTGTGACCCCCCCCCAAAAAAAAGAATGAGTTTCCAAGCAGCAGAGTCAATGATGGATGAATTGTAGTATTTTTAATATGCAACAAGTCTATGGGGGTGAGTTCCATTTACTTTCCAATTAGACACTGAAAGAAATTTCCCTGTGCTGTTTTTTGAAGTTGGGGTATTTGCAGTAGAATGATGGTTGTGGTATAGTACCCTTTTATCTTTAGAAAGCAGGCATATACTCTTGTGTCTGACCAGAAGGTGGCGGAGGATCTGTTGCTTGTAAAGAGCCTGAAGCTTCAGCTACCTAGATGGGTTCTTGAACCTGGTCAGCCTTTATTCAGGACAGCATGGATCCAGCCATCTCAGTCATAAAGACTGCTCTGTTGTATTTCCCATAGAAACAAAAAGGATTGGGGGTTGGGGAATGGAGTGGTAGGTAGGGTGTTTGCCTTGCACGCAGCCGATCCAGGACCAACTGTGGTTTGAATCCCGGCATCCTATATGGTTTCCCCGTGCCTGCCAGGAACGATTTCTGAGCACCGCCAGGTGTCACCCAAAAACCAATAAAAAGGGAAAAAAGAAAAGAAACAGAAAGGGGTGGGGGCAGGGAAGACTATACAGTGGTAGAGCATTTACCTGACATGCTGCTGACCTGGACAGACACTGGTTCCATTCCCAGAATCCCACTCACACCTTCCAGAGCTACCAAAGACCTGTTTCTCTTTCAGAATAGCATGTCTCATAACCCAGTTGAAATGCTGCAGCATTCTTGAGAAGGAAGTTGGAGTTCCAGGGAGTCATTATATAGTCTTTATCTGAGGAACTAAGATAGATCTTCATCTCCTTAGACATTGGGAATGCATTTCATAGCAGACTTGGACTTGTGAATGCTCACGTTACCTATACACTGGTCCCTCGGGCCCTTCAGCCCAAACAATCCCCCACCCCACCCAACCCTCTACCAATCCTTCTGGTCCTAAACATGCAGTGCCTGCTGACTTGTTCTTTATTAAACTTGTTTCTCATCCTCAATACTGTGGTATTTTAGGATATAACCATAAACCTATGCATTTGATCGCCCCTTCTCTTGGCCTCCAGAACATGCTAGTTGCTCTCCTTCCACTTCTCCCTAACCCACAGCAGAATGATAATACACCACACCCTACTTCAGAATGCACTCCCTGCCTTCCTCTGAGGAGTCGAACTTCCAGTCAGGGCTCCCTTAACACCCTCTACTCCTCTCTCCCATTCACAAGCACCTTGCATTCTACTTGCCTGCTAGAGCAGGATGAGCCATTCTGACTCTGAGGTACCCACTCTGTGCACCTGGCTGAGCCTGAAGAAACAGTACAGGACTTTGGACCTGAACAAGTGATTCCAGATATCACATACAAACATACATATACCCAGAAGTGTGTTCAACACAGGACCCAAATCCCACCTGTAGGCCAGTGCCAGTTCAAGAAGGCCAAGGGTTAATGGTCCTGAAAGACTGGTGATAATAGCTTTTGAAATACTCCTAATATTAGATGTGTCGCTGCCCTTTAAAGTCACACTCTAAATTTTTTTTTCTGTAAAAAGAAATACATTTTTCCCAATATGGTGTTGAAATTGTATTAAGATTATCACTGGGGCCGGAGTGATAGCATAGCAGGTAGGGTGTTTGCCTTATACGCAACCGACTCAAGTTTGATCCCCGGCAATCCATATGGTCCCCTGAGCCTGCCAGGAGTGATTTCTGAGCACAGAGCCAGAAGTAACCCTGAGCACTGCTGGGTGTGGCCCCAAAACAAGCAAACAAAAAGATTATCACGGGCATGAACTTGTTGCCAGGCCAACACTTCCTTTAGCCTTTTGGATTGCCAGGCCACATTTTACTGTTCTGTCTCCACATGAATTAATTATGTACAGGTAACTTCTTATTCACAGGGGCCTCTGCAGTTCACTGATATGCCTGCCACCCTCATTGTGATTGGCCCTAAGCTTGTTAGCTGACTGATATTTCTTGCTAACCTCCCATGAAGGTCAAAAGATGAACCTTTCTGTAATCTGAGTGACTAAACAAAATGACCATATACATATGTCTTAAATTTTTTATTTTCCAGCTCAGAAATAATCCTAAATTATTCATTTTCCTTCCCCTGAGTGTCCAGTTCGGCTTCCTTCTCATTGACACATTTATCTGCAAAAGGCCTGTGTACCTCTCATTTTCCTATTACTGAAGACCCCAGTTCGGATTTTGAGGCCAAGGTACTTGCAGTGTTATGTTAGGCACGGGGACAGTTTCTGACCCTCGCTTGTTCCTAAGTTATCACTGGTGCTTGTTAACTAAGGAAGTCAAAACCTGCTTTTTTCAAAATCACTCCTTGTAGGGCTGAAGGAATTGTGTAGCGTGTAAGGTGCTTTTGCACGCACCCGACATGGCCACTGAAACCCACAAGAGGCGCTCCCTGCACATAGAACCAGGAGTGCTTCTAAGTACTACCCACTCCGTGTGGCTCAAAAGTCGGAAGAAGAAAAAAGAAATTTTTCCTCCCAGAGCTCTGTGGCCACCTCTGAGAAGCCAAGCAGATATTTCCCAACACAGCCTAGATTTCCCCCTACATTTGGGATCTGTAAGGATCGAGGATGTGTTAAAACAGGGAGTCCAGTGTCCAAGGAAACTATGGACAGTATCTCACATATGCTGTGCATATCAGGAAAAACTCTTCCTGCAAAGGGACAATCATGTAGAACATTTCTCTACCCAGCTTGCCAGGACACACACACACACACACACACACACAC
>PVKC010049789.1:0-10679 GCA_004027635.1 Crocidura indochinensis
AGCTATATTATAAAAACTCCCTAATTTTAATAAAATTTGCCCACGTTTTTCCATTCACGTGTGTGGCCCACACATGGTGTGTGTTTTCTCATTTTTACATTCATATCTTCTGTTAGCAAATATTCCTTCCGTCCCGCTTTCCCGCATGAGGATAAGGACTCATGAAACACAAAAATTATTAGTTATAGATATTAGTTGTCTGTAACAGCATTTTAATACATTTATTAAATAAATAAGATAAAAAGCATTGTGAGAACCTAAAAAAATGAGGAAAAAAAGAAAGTAAATTAGATAAAAGAATTGGAAATTGTAGTAATACCCTAAATGGCTCTATAAGTTCATTCATATTTTCTTATAAATATGAAAATATCTTCCATTGTAGGGAATATTTCAAGCATGTTGTGCAAATACTGAGGAATGTTAAACATAATTTAATTAAAATAAATTTGAAAACATATAGAATTTAAATAATCCCAAAATTACTCTTACAAACCATATAAATGTATTCTTACAACTTAACTAATATAATACTGTTAAGTCATTTCATTTCTGTATTACAAGGTTATGAAATTAAATGAGGGTTCTACCCTTTCTTTCTGCTTCCATTGACTCACTTCTAATTAGTAAAGCAAATAACTGTGAAGGCAGAGTTTATCTTCCCTTTAAAAGATTATTTAAAAAAATACCTGTGTCAGAACTTGTTTTCTTTAATCTTCAAAAGGAAATAATATATACATATCATTTAAGTGACAGTGTGAAGGATTTAAACCACAATTTAAAAATGAGTACATGGGGTCTGATAGAACCTTTAAGGTGAACCAGATAAACAAAGTGCATAATGAACTATTAGGACAGAAAGACTAATGTTGTTGTTGTTATTAAAATCTGGTTTCAAGGAATAGTCTGATATACCTTTATTTTTATGTAAAATAAAAGCAAAATAAATCTCTCTATTATCAGAATACCTCTTAACAGGAAGTAACATTTGTAACTCAATATATCAGAATAAGGCACACAAAGCATTTTGGTAGCGAATCAATTTTATAGTAACTAAAATTAAAGACTGAGAGAGATATAGAACATTTTTGACATTACTTTAAAGTATAATTAGCAACATGGCTATTCTCTATATTCAAATTATACTGAAATTAAAAAATACATTGTTTCTTTTTTTTTTTTTTTCAAAAAAGAGATTCTATAGATAGTAAGACTGTCTTTAGAAAAGCAATGTCAGGAATGATAGCAAAAAGATTTAATTTAAATAAATACGGTCTAATATTTGGGAAGGTATTGTTCTTTATATACTAATTCTTAATAATAAATAAAATAATAAATAAATAAATGATAAAATTTGGGTAAAATGTCCTATTTTGTAGCATTTTTTGTGTATTAAGTGTTTGAAATCATCATTAATTTGTTTAGATGGGAAAATTAGAATATGATTTGATCAGAGACAGAATACCTCAATCCAGCATGGCAGAAAGCAAAGACAGTACTTAAACTATGATTTAGTCATAAATCATATATGTTACATATATTATATATACCATACATATAATATATTATAAATAATATATTCTATATACTCCATCATCTCTATTTCCAATCATTTGCATATTTAAACTGCCCATACAATATAGAAGGCCAACAGTCACTTGTATAAAACTTTATTGAAAGATAAAAATTAAAAATTAAAAAAATCGGGGCCTGGGAGATAGCATGGAGATAAGGCGTTTGCCTTTCATGCAAAAGGTCATCGGTTCGAATCCCGGTGCCCCATATGGTCCCCCATGCCTGCCAGGAGCAATTTCTGAGCACGAAGCCAGGAGTAACCCCTGAGCACTGCCAGGTGTGACCCAAAAACCAAAAAAAAAAAAAAATTAAAAAGTACATATTAACTATCTAACAAAAGAAAGGATTACCAGTAAAGGTAAACTGTCATAGATATCAGTAATATTATAGAAAAGGTTCTCTAAATTACTTGGAGAGAATATTATTATGTGGTGCTGAGAGAATCACAAATCATATAACTGAACAAAATTTATTTTCTAACCAATAGCTTCTGTCTTCTGAGAATCCCATCATTCTCAGAGAAAATTATAATGGAATCCAAAAAGTATGATATAGGCCAAGATGTCACAGGAATAACAAACACACTCCTCCCTGATAGCTATTTCCTTGGAGTTCAGAGCTTTTGGGGTATATCACCTCAATGTTCCAGGATTCTGTTCAAAAAGAACAAGAAGAAAGTGGTTATTTGATACTGAATTTGTGCCCATAAGTAGTAAAGTTTGATATTCAAGTCTACTAGAAATATACTACAAAATCTAACAACATGCTATGCATTGGATAATGTAGACTGAATTTGTTTTTGAAAATATGCAGTTGTCCAAGTTTGAGTAACAGAGACAGAAACTCTGCCTAGACAGATCACTAGTAAGTAAACAAAATCTGGATTCAAGAAGATCTAGCTCTAGTGTCTATTATCCTTTAACTTACATAGAAAACTTAAAAATATCAACCAATACAGTATAATCAATATTACACACATTTATTAGTACATATGTAGTATTAACAAGATAAGCCACTTCCTGGGCAAAAAAAAAATCAAAATTCAAAAACCTCACAAATAGGAGTGTAGACACATTGCAATTTATAATCTCACATTATAGTGGAAATAGACCTATAGCTCATTTAAACAAGAATGCATGGGAACATTTTCAGATATTTACCATATAGGAGTATTCTTCCAAAAACTCCTGGTTCAAAGGAGAATTTCACACACACAAAAAAAGATTAAATAAATCAGGTACTTTATTTTTTATAGTTAGTTAGTTAGTTAGTTAGTTAGTTAGTTAGTTAGTTAGTTGGGGGACTAGACCCAGGAGTACTCAGGGCTTACTCAGGGATCCCAGCTGATGGGATCAGGGATCATATAAGTTTTCTGGGATTAAACCAGGTTGGCAGTGTGTAAGGCAAGAGACTTAATTTCTGCTCTATCTCTTTCATTGTATGGTTATTCATTTTCTACTTATATTAAACTAAAGAAAAATTAAATACAACATATAAAAGTGTGTGATAATTCTAAAGTAGTGCATAAACACTAAACTGTGACATAATGTTGAATGCCAATATTCTAAAAGGAGGAAATTCAATAGTAACAGTATAAATTTCTACTATAACTGTTGATACAAACACTGAAATGTATGTTAATAAACCCAACTTATGTCTGAGCAACTAGGTTGCCAATGTGTTAAGAAAATAAATGATGAGTGGGGAGAGAAGTGCAGTTTAGAGTGACTCTAAGAGAATGGTGGTGGAAGTAATGTCTTTAGCCCTTTAGCAGTGGTAGATATGTAGCCTTATTTTATAATAAAAGCAAACATACTAACATTACTGTTAATAGGTTACTTTAAGAGCTAATGAAATCCAAGGATTATACTGAAGATAAAAGAAAAAATTGAATAAAACTTTAATTAGAAAGCTTGATAGAATACCAGTGATACCAGAATTTATTCTTTGACAAAATGAATAAATAGAAAATCTGTAAGTTGTTCTGACAGACAAAAGACTGATGGAATATCTATTATATATGAATAACTAAGGAGAATGCATCACTACTAAATATGCCATAGAAATTAAAAGAATAAAATATTAAAGAAATCAAAGTTTATCGCTGTAACAACTTTAATGAAACAGACCATTTCTTTAAGGTTATAAATACTAAAGTCACTGAAGAAGTCATTTGAATATATATGTATATATCTATTAAAAATTAACATCACAACATAAGAGCTTTTAAAATGAGAACTCCAGGTACATGTGCTTCATATAAAAATTATACTAAGTATATGAATTGGAATTACTATCAATCTATGCTATTTTTCTCAGCTAAAAGGAATGTGGTAAGGAGTGCTAAAGTGAAACTAGAGAGGTCAAGAAAATACACAGGGATTTAAAAAAAACTTTATTTTTATTTTCAACACATAAATATTGTTAAAATCCTACCAATATCATCAAACATTTTCCTCAACTGTGCCAAAACCATGGCATTACCCTAGTTCTGAATACTTCAAATGTTTTCCTCTTAAATTCATCTCTCATTTCTTATTTAATCAAGTTCTTTACTCAAATGCTACTTCCTCACAATAATTTGATAAATACAAAGTCATCATTACACAGATAGCTGGAGAGTAATAAATTTAGGAATTACAAATTCTATTCAAAGATGGGGAAACTTTGGGCTGCCTGAAATCTTGGTTTCTGCAGATATGAAAATTGCAAAGTAATCAGAATAAAGTATACTAAATACCAGTTCATGCCTATTCTTTTATGATCTTTGCATGTGGTGATATCAGTTGTTTTCAAACATTCTATAAATTTCTACTTCATTTCTAGTGAAAAACAGGATTTTATAGTAGTAAAGGGATGACATATATTTTACAACATTATACTTCTACATACTTTTAAGTAGAACATATAAATATAACTATGATGAAGAATTTAAGTTGAATCTATGTGTGTATACATGATTGTGAGGCATAGTAAACAATTAGTCTAAATTAAGAAGGTATTTCATATATAGCACACTATAAGTGGTTTATTATACACTAAAAGCTGATATGTATTAGATGATGAGATATTAACCAAATAGTAACATCACCAAAGTTTATCTAGTGTTAAAATCTAATGAGAGGGGTGTTAAAGTAGAAGGCACTATTCAACATATGATGGACACAAAATTTCATCACCAGTTTGCTACACTTTTAAAAATGACCCTGTTCTTTGTGACTTATCCTCAATCAACTAATGTCTTTTCCTCATTGTGACCATCTCAAAGTGCCCTATTCATTACTGCCCTTAAGTGTCTAATACTATAATTTTATCTATTTTGTAAAATCTGCTTTTGTCCATTTCTTTTTTAACATCCTTACATAAGAAATTTATGACACTTATGACTTTTTATTATTGTGACAGGGAGAATATTTTAGATGATTCAATTTGTTCATTCTCAGCAAAATGTGATCATACCCTAGAATTTACAATTATCCAAATCTTCAGTACTTAGACATTGATTTACATATGCAACTCTCTTTGTTTCAATACATTATTCTTTTTATTATTTATTCAGTTGCCAACAAGATATATTCATACTATATATACTATATATTTTTAATATATACTATATATTTTAATATATTTGTGGTTCTTTTTAGGGGGAAAACCCAACAGTTTTCAGGGCTTACTCATGGCTCTGCACTCAAGAATCACTTCTGGTAGGCTTGGGGACCATATGGAGTACAAGAAATGGAACCCAGTTCAACACAGCAACTGTCCTACCTGATGTACTTTATTTCAATCCCCTAGATTTGTTTTTGGTGCTAATCAAACCTGGTATATACAGTACATATGCTCTACCATAGATAGTACCCTGGCTCCTTTATAACTGATTTCTAGACATTTTTGTGATATCACTTAAAGATTATATTTTATTTTCCCCTTCTTTATATTCCAATGATTAAAACACATGTATTTAGGTAAAACACTTTTAATATTTTCAATACTTTTTTAACCTAAATTTCTAAAAGACAATTTTTATCTTAAGGAACTTATACATGTGAACTTTTGATTCTCTACTTTTCTATTATAATCCACCCTCAAGTAATGCTATTATTAGTAATATTAGCTAGCCTTTAGATTATAATTTTTTACTTTACCAATTGCACAGCAAGTTTGTTCACATCTGTATTTTTCTAACCTAGCAAAAATTTTCTTTTTTTTATACTTTTTTACCTTTCCAGTTGCACAGCAAGTTTGTTCACATCTGTATTTTTCTGACCTAGCAATAATTTTCTGGAGATATTATTTGTGGTATATAGCCAAAACTTCAAACTAGTGTTCTTCAAATATTTTAATAAAGAGAAAATAAACCCATGATAACAAAGAACAGTCACTTTTTATTTGGATGAAGGAGTGTAGATGAAGGTGGAATAAAAAATATACTGAGGGGGGCCGGGCGGTGGCGCTGGAGATAGGGTGCCTGCCTTGTCTGCGCTAACCTAGGACGGACCCCTGTTCGATCCCCGGTTCCCCATATGGTTCCCCCGTGCCTGCCAGGAGCGACTTCTGAGCGAATAGCCAGGAGTAGCCCATGAGCGTCACCGGGTGTGGCCCAAAAAACTAAAAAATATACTGAAAAGAAAAAGTATATAAAATATTAAAGGAACCCCTTAAGATTACATATAGCTCCATATGAGAGATTAGAAGCAAATGGTGGGCAGAAATAGATTTTCTTTTAGTATATAATTGTAATGCCAAATTGAAGCTTTCTTTATTTTAAAACAAAGAATAACATGATTAAATACAATCACATACATGCTTTGAACTTAAATCACTATTCTTTAGCCAGTGTTTTTGTTAGATCATATTACTTGCTAATTTAGAAAAATATTTAAGCAGATATTTTGCAAACTGCTTATCAAAACTTTTGGATATATTTTATGTCAGAAAGATAGTAAGTTAAGACATTTACTACATCTTACAGAATTATAAAAGCATTATAATGCTTAACTCAACTTTTAAACATTTAATCTCAAAATAAAAATAATTTATAATAAAACTTACCCCCTAAATATAAAGGACACATTTTTCCATGAAAATTTTAAGTATGTGCTGGTAAATAAAAGGCAATTTAAGAAAATCTTATGCATTTTTCAAAGGCACACTTAATAAACACAACTTGAAATTTTTTGTTTAGGTGTCATAAAATCTTTTATAATGCTCCAAGAATAAATATAAAGAGGCCATTAGGTAATACAGCAGTTGAAGCTGCTTGCCTTGGATGTAGACAATAAAGATTTAATCTCTGGCACTGCATATTTTCCTCCAAACCCTACTAGGAGGGATTCCTAGGCACAGAGTAAGGATTAAGTTCTAAGGATTAAGTTCTAAATATAGTGTGTTTGACAGCTCCCACTCAAGAAAAATATATTTATATAATGAATAATATTAAAATACACAAAAATATTTTTACACATGATTATTTTATTGGAAAGGGGGAAATAGAGAAGAGGTAATAAGATCTATAAGTGAAAACTAGAATTTAGAACTTGTGAGCTAATTGTATTCATGCCATTTATCATATGTAAACCTTGTGTTCAAATACCTACATATGACTCCTTTCCCTTCTCACTATTCTTTCAAAGATATGCATTCACTGTTAAGAGAACTTATTTTGACTCTTCCCCAGTAAATGAGTGATTTAAGTAAAATTGTTTTAAAAACAAAACTAAATCAAGGAGTTTATAGAAAATGTATCACCCTCTAACTGTTAAATAAATAGCTGTGGTGATCCTCCTAATTTTAACATAATCTTCATCTTCCACTTACCCTCAAATCCACTCATTTCCTTAAGATTATGATGTTGAAAACAAGAAGCAAACTATAAATCATGAATCTGTTATCAAAACGTCTTTCTGTCATCTGCTTTTATGAATACGTGAATATTTAATATTTGACAATTATCAACACGATGTTTTTCGAACAAGCTTTCTTAAATATAACTTGTTAAATATTTTCGGTTTTACTGTGGGCCATACCTGGTGATGTTCAGGGTATACAACTGGCTTTGTGCTGAGGTTTCATTCTTTAGGGGACCATTTGCAGTGGATGGGATCAAAACAAGTCAACTGCATGTAAACAAAATACCTTACCCTATACTTTCTCCATCCTCTAATTTATTAAATATTATGATAAAATCTTTAGTAGATTCAGTTATTATTTTCATATAAAGAACATTTAATTACCTCTGCTCAGATGTTTTACACCAGCATTATATTTATCCTGTATTTTTGAAGTCATGTGGATCTCTCCAATAAATCGAATGTCCAACTATAATTTTTGTGCATTTTTAATTGAATTACATTTATGTGCCTGATAGGGTTAAAATAATATTAAAAATAATATCTTCAATTTGAGTCAAAAATAAAAATCCTGTTTTTATTTTTAGTTTTATGCTCCAAATGCTTTTCTTAACCTTTCATAAAAATATGAAAAGTTATACATATTTTCCAAAACTATTTGTTGATAAAAGTAATATGCTAAAAGTATGCTAAAATTTTCTTCTCATGTTGGATTATGAATTGTTATGTTTTATTGAGGCCATGGAAGGAATTTAAAATAGCACATGAACTGATGTCTTCCTCAGTCGCTTGTTACAATAAAATTCTTTCTTTGATCAATGGACTATGATGCTAACAGTTGAATAACACTAATTATTTGTCTAGTGTTTCATCTCTACTCAGTAATGAGAATATTCTCAGAGAACAATCGTTTTGACCAATAAGAACCAGGAGCAACTTCTGAGCAAATAGCCAGGAGTAACCCCTGAACGTCACCGGGTGTGGCCCAAAAACCAAAAAAAAAAGAAAGCGTTCTGCTGGGGCCGGAGAGATAGCATGGAGATAGGGCGTTTGCCTTTCATGCAGAAGGTCATTGGTTCAATCCTGGCATCCCATATGGTCCTCCAAGCCTGCCAGGAGCGATTTCTGAGCCTAGAGCCAGGAATAACCCCTGAGCTCTGTCAGAGTTCTATTGTTACTGCCCCTTAAAGACTATTTTCCACCAGGTAGATCCTGTTCAAATGGATCTCTAGATCCATTTCTAGATACAGTCACTTGAGAATAAACCTCTGTCTGAGGAAAAGAACTATTTATAGTACTACCTTTATATTTCAGAATAGAAGAATAACATAATAACTAAAAAAAATACTGCAAGCACAGTAACTTGTCCACATTCCAGAAAACAACAGCAATTTGTCCAAATAAGAAAAAAAAATACAGCATGAAAAGTAAAAAGTCAAATCCTACATAGAACGATGGCTAGCTATCAGGTCTGTAAAACTTTTTTTTACTGGGACAGACTACTTGATTCTAGAAATTGGGAAAGGAATAGTAAAAATGCTTGAACCAAATTAACAGCCAAGATTTCACACCTTACAGTTGTTGCCAAAACAGGATTTTGTTCCCTGGCTGTCCAGGTTTTCCCTGTTGACTGGAAGTTCTTGTTATCATTTTCACAGACTAGTCTTGTGCAGGATAAAGTAATCTCAAATGAATGGATAAAACAAAACCTCATTTGATTTGGGACAGGTTGCATTTTCTCCCTATTTGTTGGAGTTAGCATAAGCTTTCGCCAAAATATTGAGAACTTTCAGAAAAATTTAGTTCTGTTAAATATATGGATTTTACTTTTAGATACAAGACATAGAAATTAGTCCACTGAGCAATTAAAAGTATAAACAGGTACCTGAATCTTCTGATTCTCTGTGCTCAGGACTAGAAATTACATTTTATCTTTATATAGGACATAAAAAATAGTTATGCACTGCTGATATTGTCAAATATTTTTAAGTCATGTTATACTAAGAATATACTTATATATATTAAAAGAAGAAACATGAAAATAAAGAAAATTTAATTAAATTCCAAGAATGATCATTTATTATTTACCACCTGGAATAAAAACTCTCTTAAACACCTATTTCTAAATATTAAGGCAAAGGTGCTGCTAGTCAGATAATGGTATTAGAGGGTTGCTACTGTGATATTATTTTCTGTGTGAAACAACTGTCTTCTTTTTCCTCCCTGTTACTATCATGCTGGCCATACCATTATCAATGGCAAGAAGGTGGAAAAAGATCTACAGACTTCGTATTTGAACTACAAAGCAATCAGGATTTTTTTTCTGATTCTCTATGTTTTCATTGAGTACTTTAAAAATGCTTCCAATTGTTTCTCTGTTACTTGTCATGATGTATATGAAGATGGTAATTAAAACAAAATCTCTCTTCAATATCATGAATCCTTTTTTCAGGATTAATCTTTAGTCATAAAAAATAAATGGAATTTTCAGGAGTAACCCAGAAAGAAAGAAGAAACAGCCCTTTGTTTTGATCATTAGAACAAGCTAATACTTTTTATAACCCAAGATTTCCAAAAGATTTTCATAGTTCTTACACTTTTCCTTGACATCAAATTTTTCTTGAGGATTAGGTCATAGAAATTTAATAAACTCCAGTAGTGATAATAAGAATTCAGAATATAAAAAATTAAAAGTTCAATCTGTAAGGGAAAGTGAGGAAAAAAATTCCTTTATGTTGTTAGTTCCAATAGACTATGAAAAGGGAAAAAGGTCCAGTTCAGGTAACATAGGTATGAAATCACCTGAGGTGAGCCTGTTTACTCTGTGGAATCTTGAGCATCGCTGTTACTTAGTGGGACTGGTGTGACAGCAAGGGCTTGATAAGTTCCAAAGTGGATCATTTGGATGCATGCATTTGACTTGTAAGTATTTGAGGAGGCCAAAGATATAGATTCCATTTTATTTCAATAATATATTCACTGATGTCCTCTTTCTACCATTGACATTCATTTTGCCTAAGCTATATGCCCATAGGCTGCTATGATTTTTATATTTTATATCCTATATAACATAACAGAACATCTTAATTATCCTGTAAATTGATCAAAGAATAAAACACTACTTCTTGAAGGAGGTGCTAGAGGTTAATCTGTGTTGTCTGTATGCAAGACAAGCATTCTTTCTGCTATAATAGTGCTCTGGCATTATGTTTGCTTTAGGAGATAAACATTTCAGAGACTGAAACCTAATTAAGAGTT
>PVKC010049790.1:0-10672 GCA_004027635.1 Crocidura indochinensis
ATATTATGCAGCTGTCAGGAGAGATGAAGTCATGAAATTTTCATATACATGGATGTACATGGAATCTATTATGCTGAGTGAAATAAGTCAGAGGGAGAGAGATAGATGCAGAATAATCTCACTCATCTATGGGTTTTAAGGAAAATATAAGTCATTTTTGTAACATTCCTCAGTATGAGGGAACTGAAAAGCCTGTATACAGGTGGGGGTGGGTTGGGAGGGAGGGAGTTTTGGGGCACTGTTGGCGGGAAAGTTGCATTAGTGAAGGGGGTGTTTAAAAAAGAAGTTAAAGAAAAAATAAAAAAAATGAAAAGAAAAAAAATAAGGCCTCCCAATTCTTTTCACAGGCTGTATTCTTTACACTGACTGTATAGAAAGAGGAGGTACAGTAAATGCACCCCATATACACCTCAACCCAGACCCTTGCAGGGTCTGTATTGTGAATCTGGGGACAAAAAAAAATTTTATGACTTCATTTTTCCTAGAGCTGCATTAAGTATCCCATTGTGTAGATGTACCAGTTTCTTTAGCAACTCATCTGTTCTCCGGCACTTGGGGGTAGGAAGCTTCCCACTAGTAGAGGGAGTACAGTTAGGGCAGAGAAGAGACCACCATGACAAGAAAAGTTGGAAATGCTCACTCTGGAAAAGAATTGGGTGCTGGAAGGAGATAAGTGATAGTCATGAATACCCCTTAATAATAATATCGCAAACCACATTGTTTTGCAAAAGGGGTAGGGAAGTGAGAGTGACAGAGAAGAAAAATGTCTGCCCCAAAACAGGAGGGCGAGAGCAGGAGAGAAACTGGGAACATTAATGTTGGAAATGTGCACTGTGGAAGTTTGTTGCACATTGCAGCACTAAAACTCAGTCATAATTTTGTATGTGTAGAAAAAAAAAACAACTGTATTATGAACAATATTTCAACCATTTTATTTAAATAAAGTAATTGATTTTTAAAAAGATAGGTAGTAACTATTGAAAGAAGAGTGTCTGCTGTAGTAAAAATAATAAAATGGCCCTTTAAATGGAGCTGGATGATGATGGATGGAGATGGAGGCTTTTCTCCTCCAGCCCAGGACCACACGTATCCAGCTCCTCTCCAGCCGGTGGTCCCCAACTTCTGGATAGTGACAGGTAGAGAACTCACTCACAGGCAGTGTTCAGGAAATATCAGTTTTATTCATGCCCCAGTCAACATGTGTGGCCTATATCATAACCATTTATGCATGCTATCCTTAGCTTGCCCTGCATCTTAGCTTTTTCCAGCCATCTCTCCTCCTGCCATTTCTCCAACTTCCATCCATGCAAATCCTCCTGCCTCTGAGGCCAAAACTTTTGTTACCTATTAAAGACCCCTCTCAGAAATGAGAGGTCTTTCCTGTAGGTAAAGTTACACAGAAAGAATGGGGGGATGGGGCTACATCTGCCCCCCCTTTTTAAATAAAAACAAAAGAGCATAAGTTATCCTTTGTTTTCCTGGCTTCCACCTATAGCCAAAGGTGGGTAATATTCCCAAGCAACAAAGTATAAAGTGAAAAATTAACATATTAGCCTTTTCCAAATGATAACTTTTCTGCAAAATACACCATACACCTGTAACTTAAAATTTTCTTAATGCTTTTTACCAAGCACTATTCTAGAAAAGGGATTTGCATGGATGGAGGAAGGAGAAGTAGCTGGTGGAGAGATGGCTGAAAGACAAGGTACAATGCAGGGCTGAATAGGAATCCAGCATAAAAGGTTATGAGAGAAGCCATAGATGTTGGCTAGGCCATAAATAAAGCTGATATTTCCTGGAACCTGTCTGTGAAGGATTTTCTTGCCTCTATCTGAACCTGCTGACCCTCTGGGCAGAGGGAGTTGGATATACATGGTCCTGGGCTGGAGGAGAAAGGCCTCCATCTCCATCCACCACCATCCAAGTCCATCCAAAGGGCCTCTTTATTATTTTATTCAACATCTGCCTTTTGTGGTTTTTTTTTGATTTTCAGTAACCATTTTAATTGAACCACTGTGAGATACAGTTACAAAGTTGTTCATGATTGAGTTTCAGCCATACAATGTACAATACCTTCACCAGTGCACATTTACCACCACTAATGACGCCAATTCCATCCCCTATCCCTCTTGCCTTCTCTCCTGTCTGCCTATGTAGCAGACATTTTTCTTCTCTCTGTGTCTCATTTTTTTTCTTTTAGACACTGTGGTTTTCAATACTGTTATTGAAGGGGTATCATGCATATCACTTTATTTCCTTTTATTTTTGTTTATAAAATATTTATTTAAGCACCATAATTATAGCCATGATTGTAGTTGGGTTTCAGTCATAAACAGAACACCCCCCTTCACCAGTGCAACCTTCCCACCACCAGTGCCCCCTATCCTTCCCCCACCCCCGCCTGTATTCTAGACAGGCATTCTTTTCGCATTCACTAACACTGTCATGCTAGTTGTTAGTGTCATTATTTCCCTAAGGGCATTTACCAGTCTTTGTGGTGAGCTTCATATTGTGAGCCGGTCCTTTGGGCCCTTAACTGGGTTTTATTACAATAATGTCTTTAAGTTTTCTTAAAACACTTAAATGAGTGAAACCATTCCATATCTAGCTCTCTCCCTCTGACTTATTTCACTCAGCATAATAGATTCCATGTACATCCACATATAGGAATATTTCATGAATTCATCTCTCCTGATGGCTGCATAATAATATTCCATTGTGTATATGTCCTTTTAGCACCTGATTCTTATCCAGAGTGATCATCTTCAACTCTCATTGTCATAGTTGTAAAGGCTCCACTTGCTGTAATCCTCCCCTGGGTGAACAGGGGTAACACAGGATTAAGAAAAAGACGATAGACTTAAGGGTGAAAAGAATGGGGTAAAGGGTTTCCAGCATCATGGACTGAGAGAGCCACCTTCCTCCCCATATGATTTATTATTATTTTTTTTTGACCAGACTCAATTCATGGTTTGTATGTGTGCCTATGTAGTTAACAGAGAAAAGTACTTAATGCTAATTAAGCCTAGGCAGGTCACTTATCAAAACTAGGTGTGTCTTTACATTTCAAATGAATGGATGAAGGGAAGAGAAAGATAGGGTAAAATCTCTGTTTTGAGAAAAGCAGGGTGTGTGCTCTGTGTGTATAGCTACAATAATGCTCCCTTTTCTGTCCTAATTTGAATGTCAAGCTTCCTACCATGGACTAGTCCTCTTGGCTTTTGTCTCTATTGTCTTTGGATATTAATACCATGCTATCTTTTTTAATATAGGAGGCAATTTTAATACACATTATTATCTTACAAAAATTAAAGTTCTAAATGAAATAAAATTTACAGAAAGTAAGCCATAAATATACTTAAAATATATTTCTTACCAATTGGAGACTTTAATTTTTTTCTAAGTTCTTGTATTTTTGCACCTCGTCCAGCAGGAGGTAGGCTATGTTCTACAGCAGTCTCTTAAAAAGTTTCAGAACAATTTTCGTAAGGTACATATTAGACTATGTGTTCAAGTATGTATCATTATATTTTTGGCAATACAGAATAATAACAATGAAACATATGGGTCTAAGGAGTAATACTTTTTAAATAAATGATATTACCAATGACAAAACTCATTATATGAAATCTTAGAAATGTTTAGTGAATTGACAAAGGTGACATATACGGGTATTAAAAGCTAACTTCAAAATGATTCAACATAATGTCTAAACTAGGGGCTGTAAAGGAATGACACCTAATTTCTTTGCACCTGAACTGGATTTGATCCCAAACACTCCATATGTGTGTGAATGCACTATCAAAAAGGATACGTGAGTAAAGAACCATGAAGTAAATAAGAAATTATAGATACTATTTCTACTAAATAGTCATACATAATTAAATTTCACACAAGACAAAAATTCAAAATATTAATAATAGTTTTTGCTCTTACCATGGGTGTGCATTACTTGCTCCTCTATTTCCTTGACTTTGGCCTTTCCAAATACATCTTTAAAGTCTTCTACATTCATTTCTATAAACATATTTCAAAATATTTTATTGCAAACATTTTCTTATTTCTTTATACAGCATATTTTACAAAATACTATGTGTATATATTTTGGTTTTGGGGCCACACCCAGTGACACTCAAGGGGTTACTCCTGGCTATGTACTTAGAAATCACTCCTAATTGGACATAACAGTAATACTGGATATTATTTTTGTCTCAAATTCATTTTTGTATATAGAAATGCAGCAGGGAAGCTAAAACAATAATATAGTGAGAAGGTTATTTACCTTGCATGCAACCAACACAGGTTCAATTTCTAATATTTTATATGGTCCCCAAGCAAGCTATGAGTGATCTCTAAGCACAGAACCAGGAGGAAGTCCTAAACCTTCTGAGTATGATCCAAAACACAAAAAACACATCCCCCAAAGAGAAAGAAGTGCAACATATTTTTGTGTCAGCTTTGAAAACTGTTAACTTATTTCATTGGTTTATTGTTTACAAAATTTTTGTGATATTGGATTTTTCTATGTACAGTCATATCATTCACAAATAGTAATGTTTTGACTACCTTTTTTCCTTTTAATATTTTTATTTTTTGATAATTGAGGCTAGGTCTTTCAATACTATACTGAATGATAATAGTGAATGTGAACATTCCTGCCTTAGCCATAGGATTTTAGTATTTTTGCAGTAAGTATGATCCTAGGGGAAATGTGGGTCTGTTAGCCATTCAATGTTGAGAAAAAAATCCTTCTATCCTCATTTTGATGAGTTTTTTAACTTCACCAAAAGATTTCTCCTATGTCTACTGATATGATCATATTTTAATTATTTTCTTTTTGATATTATATATAATATTAATTGATTTTCAAATACTGAACTATTTGCTTCTAATTTATGCATAACATTTGATTGTAGTGTATTATCCTTTTAATTTTGCTGGCTTTGTGCGATACCTGGTGATGCTCAGGACCTACCTCTGACTCTATGCTCAGAGATTAGTCTGGGATTGGTTATATCCAAAATAAGTTCAAGTTCTTTAAACCCTGAACTATCTGTGAAGGGCTGTATAATTATTTTTAAATATATTGTTAATCTTGGTTTATTAAAATTTTGTTAGGGATCTTTGTATCTGTGCTTTAAGGTAAGTGGTATGTAATTTTACATTTGGTAATACTTGTTTTAGTTTTAGATAATTCTATCTCATAGAAACTATTATGAATAATTCCTCTTGAATAGGGGCATCCACCCCCTTTCTGAGAATATCAGCTAAGACCAGACTAACTAGGAAATATCAGCAGTCATTACTTTCTTTTTTCTATGCAATTTTATTCCCCAGGAATATTGTAATCTATGATTATCACAGTCGTAAACATAACTTCAAAGTATACTTTATTTTTTATTTGCTCAGAAAGATAAATGCTACTTTAATTATGTAGCAATAAATCAGGTAGTCGTTAGCGATGAAACATAGTTCACTGAGTTGATGTAAATGCACTATATTTCTTGGAATATAGTTCTTCTAGTTAGGAAGAAGAAAATAGATCTTTTGCAATAGATCTTTTGTGAACATTGGTATTGAATTCACTTCCATTTACTTCTAATTTTTAATTTATTTTAAAATATTATCTAGGTTAAATAATAAAATCATTTATATTATAAAAAGAATAATCAGAGTTATAGCTTTAGTCACCTACTGGTAATGTTTTATGTACAAAAATTGGTTACAACATAACATTCAACAAACTTGGAAATCTTGTATAAACTAGATAGCATAGATTTGAATTCTTGCTTTGGGGGTAAGGCTAAACTCTCAAATACATTTTTACTATTATTACCAATGTAATCTAAAAGAGATGGATATTTGAATACTGAAAAATTTATAAGTAATATAAGTAAAATATGTAATAAATATTTACATTTTGTGATGTATATGAGCTATTAAAACAAATATAGAAGATAATTCCCCAGTCCTCTGGTATTTCTTCAACAGATGCAATTACAATAATAGAATAGAATTATTTGAATTAAGAAGGAATTCTTAAACTAGTAGGGATGCAATGAAAAAGTCCTACAAAGAGGTCAGGTAAAACACTAGGACACAGAAGTGTGTGTGTTAGGAATCACAGTAGGAACCACAATTTCCCTCCTTCACAATGTTCTGTCATTGTTTATTTTCCCCTTTTATTGTCATAGGGACCAGCTCAGCAGTGCTTAGGAAATTCCAGTGGTGCAGGTTGACACTGGTGTATGGGCTAGCCATATAATGCTTGGGTCAGTGCTGCTCAGAACATACCAGGGATACATTGAGCAATACATTGAGGAAATGCTGGGAATCAGATTCAGGGCTTCTCATAAGCTAGTCATGTGCTCTGCCACTTGAGCTACATCCTGAATCCCTGCTTATTATTACATTTTAAATTTTTAAAAATATTTCTCAATTTTAAATCAACATTTTAATTAAAAATTGAATAATTAATTTCTTGGATGTCTTTAAATGTTGATATAATATAGTCTAAATGTGTCAATTGTAAATATGAAGTCAATGACTATTACTAGTATTTTATTAATTATATATAAAAACACAAAATTTTAAATCTTTAATGTAAACTTTTAAAAATTATTGTTGGTTCACACCTATTGGTTTTCAGTGTCTACTTACATACTAGGCTTGCTCCTAGAGGTGCTTGCGATACCAAGCAGTGCAAGAAATTGAATTCAGTCATCCTAAGTGAAAAACATGCACATATCCCTTTGAGCTATCTCCACAGTCCTTGAAATCTACCTAGATTCATATTAATTAAATTCCAAAAAATATAGAATATAATTCCTATATTTTTAAGTTCCTCTTACCTATTTTATAATATATTATATAAAAATATTGTTAAATTATAGTCATTTCTTTATGAAACCTTGAACCCTTTTAGAAATGTGACAAAAATTTAAGCAGGTATATTATGCATCCCATATTAACCATTTTATTTGCAATCTTCATATTTTTGGTATCTAATTATTTGAGATGTTGGACATTATTTTACTTTTTGCCTTTTGGGGCTACAGCAGTCATACTTAGAAATCTCCTAGTTCTGCATTGAGGGATCACTCTAGGCAAAACTCAAACCATATGGGATGCTAGGAATTGAATCTGGGTTAACTATATGCAAAGCAATCACAGAAACATCTCTAATCCCTAGAGATGATTTTAAATGGGGGTTACTTTATTTTTTCTATGTCAGATTTTTTCTGTATCTAGAAATTCAGTCAACCAATTTATATGCATTGATTTTTGAAACTGCTACCAACCAATTTATGTGGATTCATTTCTGAAACTGCTACTTTGTTATACTAGTTTATTCTAAGAGGTTTTTATGTTGTAGTCTTCTATATATTACATATCATTTGCAAATAGTGATACTTGAATCTTATTTTCCTATGTATACATCTTATATTTCTTTTTTCTTGTCTTGTGTAGTAAAAACTTCCAAAAGTATAATAAAAATAGTAGAAAAAAGTGGATATTATTGTTTACTTCTTATTTCAGAAGGATGGCTTCCAATTTTTCAGTAGGATGTTGACTGTGGGTTTCTTGTCAATATCTATTATATCTTGAGGTCTATTCCCTATGCTCTTATTTTGTCAAGTATTTTGGCCATGAATGAATGTTAAAACTTTTATTTTTTCCTTTTTTAGCCATACCCAATGGTGCCCAGGGATTACTCCTGGATATATACTCAGAAACTGCTGATGATGCTCAAGAGTCCATATGGGATGCCAGTGAATAAATGAAGGTTGACTGCATGCAAGGCAAGCACCCTACTTGCTGTACTATCTCTCTGGTACCAAGGATGTTTAGTCTTTTTTTAAAAATAATTTTTATTGTGAGCAACGTGAATTACAAATCTTTCACAGTAATATTTGAGGTACATCGTGACATTGAATCAGGGGTATTTCCACCACCAGCATTCTTCTTTCTCCACCCCAATTCTCAGCATCCCCACCCTTGACCTCCCAGATTATTAGTGTAACTTATCCCCTCTGTGCTTGTTGAAGATTGCCTATTGATTCTGTTGTCTTTGATTTTGGGTTTGGTGTTTAATTCTGATCCTTTTTTATTTCCACTCAATATTCATATGACTGTTTGGTTCTGGTACCATCCATTCCGCCCCCCTCAATTTATGAGGAAAAGCAAGATAACTCAAGTTATGTGGTTCTGTTTGGAAAAAAAAAAGAAAAGAAAAAAGAGAAAACAGCAAATAAACAAACAAAAAAAACAGGAGGAGTCTATGTCTAGAGGTAAGAGGAAGTGAAAAAAAAAAGAATAACATAATAAGCACACACACACAACCCAAAATACAAAAAACAAAACCTACAACAAAAACAAAATAAACAAAATGAAAAATAAGAGACAAAAATTAAACAAAAGACCAAAACCAGCAACTATAAAAAAAAAGCACCATATCAACAAATACAATAACCAAATAATAACCATGAAACTGAAAGAAAAAAGAAAGGAGGGCTGGTGTGGCAATGTTTTTTGTTTTTATTTTAGTTTTGGCATAAGCACAGTAAATATTGTGGAAATTAGAAAGGAATTTCCCTTGGCCTTCCCCACCCTTGAAGCATACTGCATGGGAACAACTACAGGCTCCATACTCACTCCTTTTCAAACCCCTAGGACTTTTTATTGTGCCAGGAAACTTTCTGCTCAGTTGTGGATGATAGAATCAGGCCTCTAACTAGAGATTTTACTATTTTCACAAGTCATAGGCTAGCATCTTGCTTTATGGTTCTAGCAGTTCTATTCCAATACTATTTTTTATAATCAGTCTTCTGTGATTGATAGGTGGTCTTGGTTTTTACAGATCCTAAGACGAAGTCTAGGATAGTCTTTCATTATGTTTCCAGAAGATCTGCTCTGTCACAGTTGTCAAAATCAGCCTCTGGAATTAGAGATCTTGGTTATTGTACAAATTCTGGGCCGAAGTCTAAGCGAGGGTCTTTCTTTTTGGTCCCAGCATAAGTTCTGTCCAGTCATAGTTGTCAAAGTCAGTCTGCTGTAGATAACAATCTTGATTTTTACACAGATCAAAGGATGACGTGTCTTCTGATTTCTTCTTACCGTTAGGTGGTTAGATAGGACAACCTTCTCTTACTTAGATCAAGTTTTGCCATTTCCTTGTTGTCGGGAGTCATAGCAAAAGTGGTGCAAGTTGGTGTTAGAGTGATATTAGGAATTTCCCAGAGGAAGTTTGATTCCTGGAACTATTGCAGGGAACTATGTCCGATCTATGTTTGGGCTCCAGAGTTCAGGATTGGATGGTCGCTGTCTGATCTCATGGTGTCTGAGTTGGGTCCACATAATACATGTTCAGGGTGGGAGATGCCCTGTATTATAAAATGTATGGGTTCTTAAGGACGTTAAGTCTCAAGCTTTCTCAATATTACGTTTTAAGACCATATGATTTGTATCTTTCCTTTTATTGAGTGTATTACATTCATTGATTTGCATTGTTGTGATGTATTCTACTTTACCCTAGTGTATAATCTTTATGCTGCATGGATTGTTCACTAATGTCTTATTAAGGATCTTTGCATCAATGTCATCCATAATATCAGTCTATAATTTTCACTTTTTTAATATCTCTATTTTCCTTTGGTACAATGGTAGTTTTGATTTCATGGAAGCTATTAGAATGGATTCCCATTTCTTAAGTACTTTGAAAGAGTTGGAAAAATATTGGTAGTAAGTTCTCTTTAAAGATGGATAGAACTCTATCTGGCATTTTGTTCTTGGGGAAATTTTTTAATTGCTATTGCAAATTCTTTATTTGTGACATATCTGTTCGATTTTTCTACTTCCAATTCACTCTTGTGATATTAGGTGAATCTGAGTTCATCCACTTCTAGTTTTACCATCTTAGTAGTAGAGTTGTTCTGGTAACCACTTTTGCAATTTTGTATTGAGCCTTTCATATTTTATTCCCTTTCATCTCTGATTTAATTTAATTGGATTTCTCAGTCTTTTGATATTTAAACAGATTATTGATAAGAATTGTTTGCGATATTTTGGGGGGTTATGGTTATTTTCCCCATTTTTTGCTTTATTTTTAATTTAGTTAAGAAAATGCATCACATAATTGACATAGTTGATCATAATACATTTGTTCCCAGATAAGTGAGTGCAAAGTTATTTTTAAAAGAATAGAAAAAAAAGAAAAAAGTATGAAAAGAAAATTCAAAAAGTATAGTAGCAAACAACTTTATTTAAATGATTGTATCTCAATGAAGTCACTAATACAAAAGAGGGTGATTTAGTAAACTTGCTTGCTGTCCACTCTTAATTTGGTGTGCTCCTATAGAGGGATAGCATCAAACAAATGAATTTGTCCAGGAATTCAAATCATTATTACTTATAACAGCAAGGCTATTGTTGTTCATATTCTTGGCTGCCAGACCTTCTAGAAGCAAGATTCAGGGGAATAATGCTTGCATTTACTCCAAGAAAATCCCGATGATATCAGCCCCAATACTGACATACCTAAAGTTTGGTCAGATCAGTGTCCCCAAAGATAATTGTATGGCAGTGCCATAGGCAAAGTGTTGATTCTGGGTGTTGATGCAGCACATGTGGCTTCAGCAGGGTGGGGCTTTGCCTACCCTCTCTTCCCAAGACT
>PVKC010049791.1:0-10926 GCA_004027635.1 Crocidura indochinensis
GGCTGACACTATTATAAGATAATGAGGTGTCATGTGGCCATATGAGATCCAGGATTTTATGTATCTGAAGCAAATTTGGTTGCTTGGAAGTTTGATAAGGTTAAGTTGCAGAGCTGGGCCATTGCTGCCAAAGGATGCAGGATGTAATGCACTGCTATAGTTCAAACAAAAAATAGAGTTTACCCCCCTGCCCTGCCACATACACCCCAACACTTCTGAAACTGCCACAAATTTAACAGCCAGAACTGGTCTACCTGGGAAGTATCAGTGGCCATTATTTTCTTTTGGAGCTTAGTGGAGGAGCTAGACCATTTTTCTTCCAGGAAGGTGATAGTGGTGGACCTATGTGCTGCGTTTTCTAGTGGTCAAAGGGGGTCTAGTCAATTCCATTTTGCAAGGAAAGATCCATAGTTTGAGCACTGAAGTTCAATTTAACCTGACATGATTTATCTGCTCATGTTATTTGATTTCAGTCTCAGAGTTGGGCTGTTTTTGTGGAGGATATAATGTTATATTTTGGGCTGCTGCAGTTCATGCAAAAAAGGGAAATCTGCGCAACCCTCCTTTCTGAGAATGACACAGGTATTAGCCAGAACAAGACTATCTGGGAAGTATCTTAACCATTATTTTCTTTTGGGTCTGTTTTATGGTTTTGTTTTTTGGGGGTTGATTTTGGAACCACACCAGGCTGTGCTGAGGTTTTATTCCTGGCTTTTTGACCATAGAGCATTCCTGGAAGGGCTCAGAGGACTATATGTAGTGCCAGGGATCAAATCTGGGTTAGTTTCATGCAAAGCAAGTGCCCTACCTGCTGTACTATCTCTCTAGCAACCACAGCATGATGATTTCTTGTGATAATATTGAGGTTATAAGGCCAGGAATATGGATCAGCTAAATAAAGAACAAATGTTGAATGATGTATTTTAATTCTAATAGTAATTTAATTCTAACTCCAAACACTAATCCCACCAAAACACAAAAGTAGCTAAGGCAATAAACATATCAAAAACTCTTAGTCAATAATTGCCAGAGAGCAGACAGCCAGGAGTAACTCCTGAGCACTGCTGGGTGTGGCCCAAAAACCAAAAAATAAATAAATAAATAAATAAAATAAAGAAATAATTACCAGAGTAATTACCAATGACATTATAAATGGACTTGTAATTATCAAAAGAAAGTACAAACAACAACATAAAAACCACAATGTCTTATTGTGAAAAAGTTATTCCAAAATTGGTTGGGGGGTTGCTCTGATAGGGAAGAAAGAGAGCAAAACCCAACTCTGAAGCCCTCAGAGAATTACGTAAGTGGTAAATTAGAAATTAACTCCTAGATCACAGGGGAAGTCATGGTAAAGCAGTGTACAACTCCACCAAGTTTAATGAGTGAAGGCAGTGGCCTAAAGACTGTACCAGCTTTAATCAGCTCATAAGATCTCAGATCTAGACTTTAAAGATAATATGTTAAAGGTGTACAATATCCTTAAAGAAAGCAGTGGTTACAGGCACAAAATATTACAGGGTCATAAATAAGCAACACGGTAAGAATTTACACAAAATAAGAGTTTGGTAGGTGAAATTAAAAACTCAATGGAAATGCTCACAGAGGAATAAAAGAAGCTCAGGCCAAAGTCAGTGAGCTACAAGATGTGATGGAAAAAACAAAAACAATAGAATTCATTTAAGAAGCGTCTCCAGGGGGCCGGGCAGTGGCACTAGAGGTAAGGTGCCTGCCTTACCTGCGCTAGCCTAGGATGGACCGCGGTTCGATCCCCCGGTTCCCCATATGGTCCAGCAAGCCAGGAGCGACTTCTGAGCGCATAGCCAGGAGTAACCCCTGAGCGTCACCGGGTGTGGCCCAAAAACCAAAAAAAAAAAAAAAAGAGTCTCCAGCACACAAAAGAACAATGGAATAAGTTTAGAAAAATCAATGTCTGAATCACAGAAGTACCTGAAGAGTAGGAAGGCGTTTTCAATGAACTCTAAACGAAATGATATGTGAGATGTTCTAGATTTGAGAAGTATGAGTATATTAAAAAGGGGGGTTAGAAACAATTTAACATTAATAAGAAATAGTTATAATAAAACAATTAGAATAAGACAATGTCAGAAAAAAGAAAAATTTAAGAATTTGAAATTTGTGGAAGAAAAGACATTAGTCACTATGTTGGCTCTGGGCCAGCACCATAGACTCACTTTTCTCAAAATAAAAGTAAACCAAGCCATTAAAAACCATGGCTGGGGCCCGGGAGATAGCATGGAGGTAAGGCGTTTGCCTTTCATGCAAAAGGTCATCGTTTCGAATCCTGGTGTCCCATATGGTCCCCCGTGCCTGCCAGGAGCAATTTCTGAGCATGGAGCCAGGAGTAACCCCTGAGCACTGCCAGGTGTGATCCAAAAAAAACCAAAAAAATAAAAAATAAAAAAACAAAAAAACATGGGTTCATTGGTGATGGGAATGTTGCACTGGTGAAGGAGGGTGTTCATTACATGACTGAAACCCAACCACAATCATATTTGTAATCAAGCTGCTTAAATAAAGATATTAATTAAAATAAAACAAAACATGGGTACACTGGCTATGCTGCTGGAAGTTGGCAATCTTGGAAGGAGAACAAGGCAAGCCCCAACCCTGCAGAAGCTGTGTTTTTAAATCCAACAACCATTATCACTACTTTGCGAAGTCCCTGTTTCACCACTCCTTTACAAATCTATGCAAAGAAACCAATCTTACTAAATTCCAGAAAATTTGGGCTAATATCACCAGGAAATTTTTTGGAATGAATGCGGACACCCTACTCTTGCATTCTCCCACTACCAGAATATCTGGCAGTTGAGAGCACAACCCAAATACCCACAGTATCAGTGACAGTGCTTTGAATTCTGGGACAAATTATTTTGCTTGACGCTGTCATCACCAAAAGAATACACCAATTTAAATGCCACTGTACATCTGATGTCACTTAATGTTTGGAAGCAAATGAAAAAACAGAATGATCAGCTAACAACCATACTTTAATGAACATTCTGCCAATGTCTTAATGACCTCACTGGTGATACAATAATTTTCACATATTTGCTTATAACTGTACTTTTAAAATATTATTTCTTCTCCTTTTTTTCATTTCTACTTCATTTTTAAATAACTTTGTTCTCACCAGAAAACAAATGTGCCATGGTCAATTTTGCCAACTATGAGATGCATATTTTTTAAAAACAAATTTTAAGAAAGACAAAAAGGAAAGAAATGAAGGGTCAGAGAGGTAGTACTGGTGTTAAGTTGCTGGCCTTAACTGAAGACAATCTTGTTTAATCCTTGCAAAGTATGTTACCCAAGAGTATCGCCAGTGATCCCATGAACAATAGGGAGAATAATCCTTAATTACTAGCAATTGTGATCTGAATGTCCCTCAAAAAATCCATAAATCTCAAAAACTATAACTTAGAAAGCAAGGGGAAGAAAGATGATTCATAAAGAATCCTTGAATTCAGACTTAATTCACAGAGTGGATGGTCATGTTTACATTATTAAATATATTAAACTAAAATTATACTTAAAAGTGATAAGTATCTGCATAACCACTAATATTCCATAATCTTATTTTTATTTAATGACAAAAGACGTTCCAAAATTAAATGTTAATGACATATTTATTCTTAGCTCACAATCATAAGAAAAATTTTTAGGTTTTAAAGTTTAAGAAACATTTTGAGTATCACTTACCTAGTAAGTGACATCTAGAAATTCAATCTAATTCTTGCAAAAGTATGGATGGTTCTTTGAACTGTAAGCACTTCATAAGTTTGCACATGTCATTCTTTGCACAAAGATGTCAGAATGAATGACTAAGGGGTTTGTATTCAGCCTATCTACTACGTATTTTTTTTTAACATGGACCAAATTCCATATATAAATCTTAGCAGATTAACCTATTTTTAATTCATAGAAATGTCATTATGATAATCAAGCTAAGTGACTTATATAACTGTGTAGAGTTATAACAATCACCTATGATCTCAGTGTTTGGTCCTTTATATCTAATTCAGAGTATGTTTGCCTTCTAGCTTTATATTGGCATGCTTCAACAAAGAGCAGAAAGAAATATTCCAAAGGTAGAATCAGAGTGTAACCAACTGAGAATATGTATACAAACACACACATCACACATACACACACACACACACACACACACACACACTTAAATAATGTTATTACATGTAAGGGACTATAGGGTTAGAAATGAACTGCACTCATTTAAAATGGCAGATACATCCCAATTAGAGCATGTAGAAAACTAATAATAAAATCTGCTGCTATTGTAGTGTGACTAAAACTAATTATAAATTATATGCATATTTCCCCCTCCAGGGTACAATTTCTCTGAAACTAGAGAAAAACAAACAAAAATAAACTACTGAGGCTATGACTCTACAACACCACAATTATTCATATATTTCAAAAAATAAAAATATTGCAATTAAAAGGAATGCTTCTACATTAACTTTATATAAATCTATATATCAATGACTATGTTTATTTGGTGATTTTCAGTATTTTCATAACTATACTTGTTCAAAAAATTGTACATCATGTCATAAAGTGGCATTTTCAAAAGAATGCAAAAATTTTATTTTTAGTGCAAAAGATATAAATTGTCCTTTTATATACCATAGTACAAAATTAGTTTTAGTGATAAACCATAATAGAATTTTTCTTTTCTTTTCTAAATTGTGTTTTATTCTACTCTAAGTTTGCGTTATTACTGTTAAATAATTATTAACATGTAGAATTATAATACATATCATGCTCAAATAGCTGATGTAGAAATATATTTAAAATACTATGTATGGCATGAGAAATAAAACAATATACTATGTATATTTATGTTAAACTTTCTTAATAATGATACTGTTTAGGCTAAAATATCCACAATAAATACTGTTGAAAGATATCAATTTTTAGGAGGATAAATCCTACAGACACTCTTTAAAAAGATTATTTCTAACTTTTCTAGAACCATAGTAAATAAACACAAACCTTGCTAGTGTAAGTTTAACCCCCAAGTTTGATCCCAGCACCTCATATACAAACACTAAGAGTTGGGGCTATTGTCGTTCCCTCAGCTGGGATGACATTAATAATAATAAACAAAATTTTGACATATATGGCTGTATTTGTAAATTATTTCAGTTAATATATGTAGTGCAAGAAGGTGTGATAAAATTATACATTAAATTATGTTTGCTGGGGCCCGGGAGATAGCATGGAGGTAAGGCGTTTGTCTTCCATGCAAAAGGTCATCTGTTCGAATCCCGGTGCCCCATATGGTCCCCCGTGCCTGCCAGGAGCAATTTCTGAGCATGGAGCCAGGAGTAACCCCTGAGCACTGCCGGGTGTGACCCAAAAACAAAACAAACAAACAAAATTATGTTTGCTAAATTGTACTCCCTTATTGTAAAGATGCTTCTGGCCATATGAACCCCATTCCATGAAAGATAAAAACACTTGATTTAAACAGGACCTCAAATCTATGGTCAAGTTCAAACAAGATAAACTCTATTGTTATTTTGAGGGTTTTTTGGTTTTTTGTTTGTTTTTGGTTTGGGGACCACACCCAGTGATATCAGGGATTGTTTCTAGCTAGAGCTCAGTAATTGCTCTTGGCTAGGAGAACCATACGGGGTGTTGAGGGACCATCCTAGGTCAGCAGCTTACAAAGCAAATTACCTGCCGTTACATGAGCAATTTAACAAACATGATAACTCTAACTTTGTTCTTTGTTGATGCTTCTAAAGCACTAATTTTCTCCAAATGTTTCTTGCTTCCTCTTCCTTTTTGTTATGGAGTTGTTGGGAACAGTCAAAATTGTTTTATCTACTCTGAAGTAACTGTAGTTTCTGATGTCCATTATTTTTTATTTTATTTATTCATTTTTGTTTTGTGGGAATACAAGTCTTCAAAGTTTACTCCTGGCTCTATGTTCAGGGGCCTACTTTTGGTTGTGACTGGGGATCATACATATTGTTGGGAATCAAACTCAGGTCTGCTGAAGGTAAAGCAAGCTCCTTACTATCTCAGGTTTAAAAGCAATTAAGGAATAAATTGCAAGATAAAAAGGATTGTCTTAGAGATGATCAATTAATGTTCCCTTTTAATTCTAGATTTTTCCCTTGAAATGTCAACACCTTTAAAACTCAGAAAGATAGGAAATTAGAACAGTAAACATTTTAAACAAGAAAACCATATTATCAGGTTGCACTTGTTTCTACAAATTAGCCCAAAACCCCAGTTCTCAACTTCAGCTTTTTCATTTCTTTTGCCTTTACTATTCTTGGCATGCCTAAAACTGTGATAGGTACTGGTGAGATGCTCCCAACTTTTCTGTAATATACAACATACTATTTAGCATAATGGTTAAAGGTAACGCCTTGATCCATTTAGCCAGAAAAGAAAACTCACCTATATATATGAGATCACTTTTGGTATGATTGGGAGAACTGGGTAATTCCTACTTCAAAAGATTTTTATGAAAGTTATGGGTTATTATATCTATAGAATTGAATTTGATACAGATTAAGCACTATAGCAATTATATAACTATTGTCATCATCATTATAATTATTTTTCAATCTCAGGAAACAAACATCCATTCATCTTTTGAATTCTCAGGTTTAATAAGTCATTTTAATCATATAATATATAATCAATCTACATGCTGATTTAATCAAGTGGATTTTGTCCCTCTACTTAAGGTTTGATTAAAATTTTAAGAGGTTTTTGTGAGGATATTTTCATACTAGTGTTAATAGGTGATAATTCCCATGACATATGGATATATTATTTGAAAAAATGAATTAAATATAATTTGTAACCTTAGAAACATTAATGTAAAAATGTATGGCATATATTTTAAGCTTAACTCTAACATAAACTCAGAAATTGAAAAAGTATATTACAAAACCATGCATTTTGGAGTAATTTCTAGAATTTATGGTAAACTGTAAAATCATATATTTATTAAAAATGTGCAATTACTATTTTAGAATTTTTCTAAAGAAATTATCATATTAAGTAATGGTTGAATGCCAGAGCTATAATACAATGAATAGGGCACTATTTTGCAATTGACCAATCCAAGTTCGATCTGCAGTATCCCATATGGTCCCCATAGTTCACAAGGAATAGTTGCTATACGCAGAATAAAATGTAGCCTTTAGCATTATTGGGGTGGCCAAGAAACCCACAAAATACATGTATCTATATATAGAATTTTACTTTTTCTAATTTTTAATTTTTCAATTAAAAACAATATTAGAAAGAATAGCATATTTTGATAGAGGATTTGGTATTAAAATACTTTATATAAAACCTTGCCATTATCAATACTGTAAATCATAATACCTAAAATAAAATTTTAGTCAAAAATAGCATACATTATGAAGGAAAAGTATACATAAAATAGTGATTTGCTCATATACATAAATACTATGCTACATATAGTATTCAACACTACTTCATTTATTTTTAATGCCATGAAAAAGAAAACCCAAGTAGATAATTAATAGCACAATTTCTTAAAAATAATTTTCAGTTTGTAAATGAAATGTATTTATTTTATAAATAAAAATAACAATTTCAAAATACAGCAATTGAAGCCACTCTTACCTTAAAAATTGGGCAGCTCTGCCACTAGTAAATGTTGCTTTCTGGGAAACTTTATTAGCCAAACAATGAGTTGTTTTATTTATTTGGTTTGGTTTGGGGGCCACATTCAGCAGCGTTCATGGTTTATTCCTGACTCTGAACTCAGAGATCACTCCCGTTTGACTTTGAAGGATTATAAGGGATGAAGAGGATGCAAAGCAAGCAACCTACACACTTATTAACTTCTGCCCCAATACCTTATCTTTAATACAAGTTCCTTTCAGATTCAATAACATATGTTAAGGTACCAAACAGTATCCAGAAAATTAAATTAATAGACATCACTACCTCTCATAACATTTCGCAATGGGATCATTATTATGTTTATCTGTAGAAGCACTTTATATTATCTATAGAAGCAGTTTACACTACTTCAAGGAAAATATAAATCTGTCCTTCTAATCCATTCAGAAGAATCTCTTACAAATATCAATTTTATTTCATGACATGGTCAATCACAGTCAATATATAAGTGTAGATGTGTGCTTGGTCTTACAATCCTGCAGACGAATTCCAATTATTAGACAAATAAAAACTATACAGTTTTTCATTACCAGTGAAATAGAGATCAAATGGCAAAGAAGATGATTTGGTCCTTGCACTTTACTGCATTAACTTTCAACATTCCTCACAGTTCATATTTCTTCCCAATGTGCTAAATTTTCTTTCAGCTTCTAAAAGACACCATACTAATAATGCAAAAGGGTTTTATCAATGTGTTCTTTAGTTCCTATTGAAACTCCTCTTTTATCACAATTTCATCAACTGAGTTCATTGGTCTTCCACTCTTCATAGCAAAGTTAAATCAACTAAATTATATAAATTATTTTTGCTCTCAAATGAACCATAACAATAAATATTTAGCTAATATTAATTACCTAGTACAACACTATCTTATATATCAATCAATAATAATATTGGAACATTTTTTGCCAAATACATTCTCACAAATACTTATTAAATGTCATACATCAACTTTTTTGTTTGGCATTCAGCTTAACAATTTATAGATACAACAAACTCAATAACTCAGTAAAATTTTAATAATCTCCTACTATGTGCAATGTTGTAAACCATTGATAGAGCACTCAGTAATAGAAAAACATTCCTTCTCTAATGGACTTAATATTTTGGTAGAATAAAAATATTTGATATGTTTATCTGAATACTAAATTTAATTTAATAAAGTAGATGTTGTGCGCCTCATAGAAACTAAGGAAAGGCAACAACCTTCAGACTTCTTAAAAATAAAGAACAAACAATGCTAATTTTTACATAAAATTTTATCGAATTTAAGCATGCTTCTGCAAATTAAATTTAAGCTGCTTTAACTGTTAAGTTGTTTGATATGTCAGAAGTTTCCTACATCTCAAATTCTTTAATATAAACACATTGAACATATTTGATGAAGGTTCTATGGGATAATGTAGTTGGTAGGTCTCTTGCCTTGCAAGCAGTCAATGTAAGTTTGATTCCTGATACCCCATAGACACTATCACATGCCAGAAGGGATCCCTAAGCACAGAGTCATGAGTAAATCCTGAATACTAATAGGTGTAAAATAAATCCCCTGACCATGTTTCCAATCTCAGATTAACAGGTCTGAAGCAGGGTAACCACAAAGAATTAATAAACCAAGCTAGTCAAAAGAGAATCATGGAATCAGTTTGCTTCTCACACACAGCCTGATTTCTCTGGGCCCACCAAATCAACTTTTCTTTATTCAACCAATACAAATCCCACCAGGAGGAGGTGGAATTATATATATTATATATAAGTTATATATATATAAATCATATCTATCCAGGTGGACATTTACAAGTCAGATGGTTTTATGAAAAGAAAGAAAGTTGGGGAATGCCTTGGGCAAAATAAGAGTGCAAATTTTCAGACATGTGTGGCTCAAGCATTATAACAAATAAAAATATTTAATAAGATCAAATTAATAAAACCAAAAGTAAGTCAAATAAAATTTTATGATTTTTAAACACTTTTAACTTTGTACATATTGTACATTTTTAAAACATCCATTGCTGCCACATTCACGGCACTTTTGGAAAATTCAACTGAGCTGCTTAGAAGCATCTCTGTTTTGATAAGTTTGATGCAAATACAATAACTTATTTTTAATAGTTTTGTACTTAAGGACCAAATATGCATTGAGTTTATTATATGAAATTATGTGATTTTTTTCATATATAGACCTTAAATACTTAATAAAAATAGTTTTTTATGCCACATTTAAATAAGTACAGTTTACAATCACTATGTATATCCTCTTTGACTCTGAGAAATTGATTCCTTGCATTTGAAAGAAATTTTATCAATAAAATGTATGGACTTCTATTATTCAATTTCTTGAAACTGAAAAAGCATGTATTTCATCTATTTTAAAACCTAGTGCAGTAAGTCAATCTTTGCATAATGAGTTAACTATTCTTCTTGATCTTTCAGTATTACATTATCATTTTCAGTTCAAATTCTGATTTACAATTATGCCCTCTGCTACATATCATTCCTTATTTTTCTTCTTTCCCCCTTATTTTTGAGACTTTATAATTCTAAAGCTAAAAAAAAACTTTAGAAACCATCTATCCATATAGAAGAAATCTGGTTTCCTTAAAAAATATTACTATTTATATGACAAGCGTATTCCCTTAAACTTCTCAGCTGTTAAATTCATACTCGAAGAAACTAGCAGCAAGGTGTCTATAGTCTTATCAGCAGCACTGCAATCCTTCTTTTAATTCACTGCCCAAATTCCTTTCCAATTTTTCATAAGCTACTTCAAATATCCATGACCTCTAATCATATTTTGTACATTTTCAACTCTCAGACTCATATAAAATACATACTGAAAATTTTGCAGCTGCTTAAATGCAAGTGATGTCCAAATATTTGTCTTCCTACTATTTTTAACAAGGAAATCAAAGATATTAAGAAGTCATTTAATTTGGCTCATTTTTAAATTTTAGATATACATGCTCTTTTCCTGTTAATACCTTAATATTTTTAAGAAAATTAATAGTCTCACTCATCTATGGGTTTTAAAGAAAATAAAAATCATCATTGCAACAATCATCAGACTTAATGAGAGGAGGCTGGATCTCCCAGTTTACTCCATGAAGCTCACCACAAAGAGTGGTGAGTGCAGCTACAAAAACAAACACACAGAAAACCACCATAATCATGTGAATGAATGAGAGAACTGGAAAACCTGTC
>PVKC010049792.1:0-10672 GCA_004027635.1 Crocidura indochinensis
GCAAGAAGTCCTCAGGAGTGGATGCATCATGAAGGGATTAGAGACAGTTGGATGCAGAGAAGCTGTTTAGTTTAGAAGCCACACATGGTGGCTAGAGTTTGAATAAAACTGCTTGTCTCCTGACTTCTACTGGCTGGCTGTGAATCTTTTCTTCTCCACTACACTGAACCCACAAACCCGCCGGCTGGAAAGGGATGCTGGCTCCTGGCTTCGGCTGGCAGAGAAAGTTCTCAACATCCATTCCACCATCATCCACCGCCATCCAGAACTACTACTATTATTATTTTTTTTATTTGATTTTGGGGCCACATCCAGCGGTGCTCAGGGGTTACTCCTGGCTATCTGCTCAGAAATAGCCCCTGGCAGACACGGGAGACCATATGGGACGCCAGGATTCCAACCAACCACCTTAGGTCCTGAGTCGGCTGTTTGCAAGGCAAACACCGCTGTGTTATTTCTTTGACCCCCAGAACTATTATAATTTAATTAATTCTACACTAAATTATTATGCTGAATGAAATAAATCAGAAGGGGAGAGAAAAAACACAGAATAGTTTCACACATCTATGGGATTTAAGAAAAATAAAAGACATTATGTAATAATACACAGAGACAATAGAGATGAGGGCTGGCAGGACGGACTCATGATATGGAAGTTTACCACAAAGAGTAGTAAGTTCAGTTGGAGAAATAACTACACTGAAAACTATCATGACAATGGAAAAGAGTGAGAGAAACAGAATGCTTGCCTCAAATACAGTCAGGGGGTGGAGGAGGAGGGAGAGATGGGAGGCATTGGCAGTGGGAAGGTTGCACTGATGAAGGGGGGTGTTCTTTTTATGACTGAAACCAAACTACAAGCATGTTTGTAATCATAGTGCTTAAATAAAGATATTAAAAATAAATAAATAGCCAAGAGCCAGGTGTAACTTTATAGGTAGTGCTCAAGGAGATGAGATCTCATTAATAGGACTAAAGAGGTGAGAATATTCTAGTGAAGATAGTTAAAGCAGCACAGTTCAGCATAGTTACAGATCAATGAAGTGCTGGGGATGACTAGAGCTGTAGAAAAAGATGCAATAAGGGGCGGTGGATGCTCTCAGAGAGGAAGAAAATAGATGTTACGACCCACTTTAATTTTTATTTTGTTCTTTTTCATGTACAGTTTCACTAGTGCTAGAGTCTCTTTGGCTCTGTTTTACTTCTTTCATTGTTCTAACTATAGAGCTTAATTAATCTTGCAGTGCATATGAAATTCATCCATTATGAGAGCAGAATTGATAATGAGAGAAGAAACCTCTCATGTATTTCATCTCAACAAATGCTTCAGCTTCTTTTTCAGGAACCCCTTTCAAATCTCTCTCACCCAGGCCTCCTAGGTACTCGCCCCTAGCATCTTAGTCTTGCAATGCAAGAATAGTCTATTATCGAATGTGATATAGTTAAGTATTTTTAGTTCAACAAACACAAATGCAGGAAATGGAAAAAATAAATAAAACAAACACCAAGTTCTTGGGCGGCATACATTGCAAAACGGGGCTGCCTCCGAGAATAGAGAAGAAATTCATATGCCTCATGTGGGCGACAAGCTGCTTTCTGAAAAGGAGCCACTATAAAAAATAATCAGAATAGTGCTCTGCCAAATCTTTATTCTATCCACTGTGGCTAGAGAGAAAGCAGAAACAATGACTGTAGAAGGAGCAAGAAAACCCAAAAAGTCATCTACCATAATTGCGAGAAATCTCCATGAATAAAGAGATGGGGAATATACTGATCTTTTGCAAGTGGATAAAAAATGGGATTTTATCTGTGATCTATCATCCCATTTCTATTGAACAGATAACTCATATAATGATTGAGAAAAGTTTCAAGTCTTTTTATATGATTGATTACATTGAGAAGAGAAAATAATCCTGCATAAAAAATGTTTACCAAAAAATGCATTACAGATGATTAAAACATCTGAATGGTATCACATGAAAATGATATAAATACATAAAAAGGAATCAAATGTCAAGCACTCTATAACACAGATTTGTAAAGCTTTTACAGTGGGTTTGTCTTGCATGCGGCCAACATGGGTTCGATACCCGGCAACTCAAATGGTCCCCTAAATTTGCCATGAGTAATTTCTTTTTTTTACACACCTTGATTACAAATATGATTGTAGTTGTGTTTCAAAGAATATCCAGCTTGCTCTTGTAAAGAACACCTCCTTCACCAGTGCAACATTCCCATCACCAATGTCCCAACTCGCTCTTCCCCACCCCACCTCTGTACTCTGTACTCTAGACAGGCTTTCCACTTCCCTCATTCATTCACACTGTTATGATAGTTCTCAGTGTAGTTATTTCTCTAACTGCACTCACCACTCTTTGTGGTGAGCTTCATGTTGTGAGCTGGACCTTCCAGCCCTCCTCTCTTTGAGAATTATTGAAAAAATGTCTTTTATTTCTCTTATGACCCATAGATGAGGGTCATATCTCTATCTCTCTATCTATCTCCCTCTGACTTATTTCCCCTGAGTAATTTCTAAGAGCAGAACCAGAATAGCACTACAGCCAAGGGTTCAACTTCTCAACTCCTATGTGGTCACTCATGTGACTATGTAATTGCTCCACCTAATACCACATGATAGGAAGACAGAAAACCCAGTGAGAAGACATGAGCAAAAACAAGAACACAGAAAGCTAACATTGTAAACCAGTTCTTCAATTAAAAATAAAAGATAATTTACTCACCCAATCAGAGAAAGAAAATTTGAAGATATCTTATAATACAGCCACAGTTTCAAATATGAGAGAATTCTTTTTTTTTTTTTTTGTCAGTTAAGCTACCTATCTTGTGATATTTTGTTATGGCAGCTTTAGCACACTTGCTAATAATTTAGTGAAAAATAAAATAAATTATTGGTTTCTAGCTATTCTTACTAAGGTTAAAGGCAAGAAATATGCAAGAGCTATGGAGCTCAACAGGAGATGCATAGAGTGAGTGAAAACAAATCCATATGTCTACATAGCATCGGTGCTGCCTCCTGATTGCTGACACTCTGAAGCTATTGATAAAAAATTTTTGTGACAGATCTTCTCTCCTGCCCTGCACTGCATCTCCTGTCTCTCCCTACCAATTAACTGCTAACACAGTCACTAGCTGTCCTTCTGAACCTGAGTGTCAAAGGATTTGATGTCACAGCACACAGCAAGAACAGGAGAACTGAGGCTTGATTTATGTATATGACTCAAAATTACAGAGGATCCATCACCTTTTCCCTTATATCTCCCAAGTTCTATATATGGGCTATAGGGTGTCACAATAAGAGAAGGAAAATGGGAATAAAATGCCCAAAGGTCAAAGATATGAAGTAGCATGCATCACATCAAGAGGGTTGGTCTAAAAGTTGTTAAAAGGATATTAAATGGAAATCTGAGTGATATTTGGAATCTGGAGGGCAACCTCTCAATCAGCCGTGTCAATTTATTATGAAATAAAACATTTGCATGATTTGAGAGAACACAAGCTTGCATTAGATCCCTATATTCTTCTGGGCCTGGATATGACAGATAGGTATTTCATAAGCATCTTCTGCCTCTAGCTGAATGGCTCTGGGTTACTAATTGGTGAGTTTCCATTGCAGAGCAGATGGTGAGAAGTGAACAATCTTAACAAAATGAGCATAAGGGCCTGCTACCAAGCTGGGATTAAATTCAAATCATAACCACACTTTAGGGATCCAAAGCAAAAGCAAAAGTGGGAGGTAAGAAATAATTAGATGTGGCCCAACAGTCCATGCATAGTGTTGGTTTTGTCGATGACACAAGAATGTCAGTTGATATGTCAGAAATAGAGGCATCAGCAGAGCAAAAGGCTCTGTCCTTCATCACAAGAATGAGTCACCTTGACCTGGAAGACAGTTTCTTTCTTCTTTTCTCCCATTCTCTAATTCTCACCCTCTTTGTTGAAATCACTTAGTCTCCTCCAGCAATAACGTACTTTCCTGAGAAGGAAAAGATCAAGTTTCACTTGAAAGAAAAGAATTTACCTTATAATGAGTATGAACTTTGAACAGATGGGATATTTATCGAAAGGACAGGTGTAGCCAGCAGAGACCTAATTATTTTTCATTGCTTTGTCTAAATTTTGTCCCCATTAGCACAAAAGGGATCAATGCACAAGATATAACCAGTTGCTAAAAATGGTCAAAGCTCTTTTTATTCCCCACATGAAGCACATCCACTTTTTTACATTTTAAATGTTTTTAAATGAAGCATAAATTTTAGGAAACCTCAAGTAGTTCAATGGCTACAAATTAGACCACTTAATTGAAAGGTGGATGCCTGAGTATCTCTGGTAGCCAGGATGAGATGTTCCTGTGCTTGTGCGTGCTTCTGTGCATGTGTATTTGTGTGTGTGTGTGAGAGAGAGAGAGAGAGAGAGAGAGAGAGAGAGAAGAGAGAGAGACAGAGAGAGAAAAGAGAGACAGAGAGAGACAGAGAGAGAGAGAGAGAGAGAAACAGAGACATAAATACAGGCTTTAAGAACTAACTTCACATCTGGGAGTGAAGGGACAGTCACATTCCAACAGGTATCTCTGAACTTTTATGTTTGTTTGTTTTTTGGGGTCACACTCTGTGACGCTCAGGGATTACTCAAGGCTCTGCGTTCAGAAATCGCCCTGGCTCAGGGGACCATATGGAATGCCTGGGATCGAACCCGTATCAGTCCTGGCTCAGCCACGTGCAAGGCAAATGCCCTATCATCATGCTACCACTCTGGCCTGTATCTCTGAATCTTATCCTCTATCAGTGGTCCTCAAACTACGGCCCTCGGTCCACATATTTTATTTGTTCCTGTCAAAATAAGATGTATGCAGTGTGCATAGGAATTTGTTTGTAATTTTTGTTTTTTCTATAGTCTGGCCCTCCAATGGTCTGAAGGACAGTGAACTGGGCCCCTGTTTAAAAAGTTTGAGGACCCCTAAATCATAATGAGCAAATGATACTTATTTTCTTAGTGGCTTTCTCAAGAAGAGTAAAGTGAATATAGAAAGAAGAAACAAGAACGATACTGCCCCTTCCTTATAAAAATAACTACTTCTTTTAATACATCATCCTTTCAATATTCCAAATGTAACTGGGGATCTTATTTATATGCAAGATCTGGATTTACTTCCAAAAGCATCATTATTGCTCTAAGTGGATGCAGATGTTTAAATTAATTTTATTATTAATACCTGAAGGCATTTGAGGAAAATGCACAAAGCTTTTAAAAATCCAATAAATTTTTACAGAACCTTAATTTACTTTGTCTTATACCTTCAACTGATTAAAAACTCAAAGTTCACTAATATTTAAACCTTGCTGTTCTCTCCTAGTAAGTATTTTACTTGCTAAAACTGGCAAGAAACTTTTGAAATGTTATTTATGTGCTAACAATCTCTTATATGTCGGATAAGAATTATATCTTAAAAAGGTTGATAAGAAGAGCATACAATTTCTTGTTAATCTAAAAATAATGGTAACTTACAGGCATTTATAACAATCTCATTTGAATAGAAAAAATATTCTGGGATTATTTTATAAAAATATCACTTTTGTTTGTTTTTGGTTTTTTTTTTGGGGGGGGGCATATCCGGTTGTGCTTAGGAGTTACTCCTGGTAGAAATGGGGAACCAGTTGATCAAACTCAGGTCAGCTGGTATGTAAGGCAAATACCCTACTCATGTACTATGTCTCTGGAGCCTACTAGTGGCTTTTTGACACTAGTTTTTTAGTGTCTGACTTCTTTCACTTTGAGGCATTTACAACTTGGATTGCTGTTAGGCCACCACTGCAAGACAAGGTCATTGTAATGGCCTCCTTGTATAACAAACGCTTTCCTACTGCTACAGACATTAGCCTTCACATACCTGCTAACCTACTTAACTGAAGAATATACAGCCTGGACTTGGGCTAAATATCCAGCTCTTTCTAATTGGGAAAATCCAGAAACTGGGAGGAAATGACTTAGTTCTTTGTGCTTTTGGCTTCCGGTGGTCCCCTTGACTCAGTTAGATCAATTCATCTGCAGATCATCAAACAAAATGTCTCTAATTGACACTCATTACGTCTCCCACACATTTCTACTAGAACAGCAGTTACTTTATATTAGTGTTTCTAATTATGTTCAGAACTCAAAAGCAATTTTTGGTCTTTTTATTACAAATGGCAAAAAAATTAATCATTTCAGCATGGTCTTCCCTGACTGCATTTTCTCTGAAGCACCCAGCAAATTCCTGACTGCAAGTGTTTATTACCTGAGAATATTTCTCTCAGCTCTGCATAATCTCTTACTGTGTTCATCTGTTTCTCTTCTGCTATATTACATCCCTTATCCATCATAAGCCTTGTCAGCGGAAGGATTTTTATCTCACTCTTGGTTTGATAAAATTTTCAGGTAGCACCCATAGAGAAAAGGAAAGGTTTGTCTCCTTGAAAAGCAAAGATCCCTATGAAATATATTTACTAGCATTAAAAAAAATCCCTTGATGTTTTAACACTGTTTTTTTTTCTTTAGCTATTGTATTTATTTTTTTCCTAAGATAGTGAGATCATAGAGGATGCTAATATTTTTGGGGGTGAGTCAGATGGGGACCCTGTGCTACTAATCCAAGTCTATCATTCCAATGGCTAGGGATGCCTCATTTTGGCACAAAATAAATACCATGAACAGGAAATGAAATCACACAAGTATCCCTTGGAACCCTCAAAGTACAATTTCCAAGACCTTGTTTCATCACCAAAATTTGCAGATGCTCTAATATCTCATACGAAGTATCACATTTACATATACACTACTAACCTCTCTCATATTGTAAATTGTCTCCAGATTAGTAAAATACCTAATACAACATAAATTTACCACGAATACAATGTAAATGCATGTTGATGTGACACTATATTGTTTAGAGTCTAGCTTCTTTTTTTCGTTTTGGGACCACACTAACTGTGCTCAGTCTATGTTTTATTCCTGGCTCTATTCTCAGGGACCACTCCTGGAAGTGATTAGGGGGACCATATATGACATCCCCAGAGACTGAAACTGGGTCTGTTGTATGCAAAGTAATAGCCTTATATGCATCACTACTTCTAAGCCCATGAGTCTAGCTATTTCAGTTGTAGATAGTGAACCCATATAGATTCAAACAACGTTGAAAACTTTGCTTTAAAACAAAAAAAATGTTATCTTTTTTTAAACATCCAGTTTACAAACATGATTGTAGTTGGGGTTCAGTCATAAAAAGAGCACCTTCCTTCACCAGTGCATAAAACAAAACTTTTATGATTCATATCAACAAATGTTTTGTATACTTACTTTATTTACCTGTGTACTGGGAGAGCTGTAAAAATTTCTCAAGTAAAAATGTTGTATCGAAGTTTGAAGCAGTAGGTTGAATGTTTGCCTTACAGGATGCCATTCCAGGTATGACTCCCAGCTTCCCTTATGGATCCCAGCACTATGAGGATTCATTACTGAGTACATAGCCAGGCGTGATCCCTGAGTTTTTGGGATGCTAGCCTGAAACTGAAAAAGGGATATTGAAAAGCAGAAAAAGTTTAAGATGCGTTTAAAATAACACAGCACAAATTTGAAGAAAATGACACAGCAAAGAAAAAGTCTCAAATATTATAGTTCAAGCATTATAGGTCTAATTGTTTAGTTCTTCTATGTATTAGCTATTCTATTTTTTTCCTGGGATAGTGAGATCATAGAGGTTTACAAACTTATTCTTAATAGAGTTTCAGGCATACAATGTGTCAATATCAATCCTATCACCAAGATCAATTTACTTTTATCAATTCCCTCCACCCTCAAAACCTGACAGGTTTTTGTTGTTTGGTTATTATATTTTTGGTCTGACACTTGAAGTGTTATTCACATATGCACACATATACACATATCTATGAAATATGTATCCATAAACCACACTTCTACACCATGAGTGTGCCCAAGCCCATAACCCCTATCTCTGTTACCACCCATCTGCCTCTTTTTACCCCTCAATTTTTATTTTTCACTGTTTCCTTTTCTTCTTTGCTTAGTTTTGTTTTGTTCTAGGGCCACCCATGGAGGCAACTTAGGGGACGATCTGGGGTCCACGTATTGAATCCAGCTCAGCCAGGTACCAGGCAAGTGCCCTATCCACTGTACTATCTCTTGGTTCCTTCCCCTAAAATTCTTTGTTTCCCAGTCATTTTTATAAATGGAATACCATGCAGCTGCAAAAAAATGAAATTATGTAATGTATTTGCCATATAATACATCATCATTATACACGCATCAGCTTCTAGGTTGATTTCATGTCCTAGCAGTTATGCTAAGTACTACACTGAACAATGATATGCACGTTCACTTTTGAATATTTTTGTGTCCTATGAGTAGATAAGGAAGAACTAGAATTACTGGGTCTTATGATCGTATGGCTTTTCTGATAAATTTCAATCATGTTTTCCATGGGGGTTGTGTTGCACCACAAGCTTTGCATCTCCAGCCCTCACCCCTGCTGCACAAAGAGATGTGATGTTAGTCTTGCATCTCATACTCGACCTTTGCTCAGTAAAAGAATGTGTTCTGATAAAACAACCATGATAAGGGAAAGGCACAAATTGTGTGTCCTGTCCTGACACCTTTTACATAAACAGGATTAGCCAACAGCACTAACCCTTAGAAAAACAAGACATACCTCAGATAGACAAAATATGCTGCTCCCCTTAAAGTTCAGTAAGGCCAGCTGACATTGTTTTTTTTATGGAATTAACCCCTTTGGCCAACTTCAGCCAACTGCACCCTATATAAACCCCTGCTTTTCACAATAAAGATGGAACTGCTCTGATAGGACCCCTGCAGCGTCTAGGTGCAAGCTCTCTCACAATGAGGCCAAGAATCTTTCCATCCTTCTAACGTCCATTAGGAGGAGCATTGCCAAAGAGGCTTTAAACTCCTCTGATTTCCTGATTTCCCCCCTTGTTGGGAATTGGTGTTGAGGCTTTGAGGAAGGGGAGCTGACAGTGTTGCACCAGAAAATATCCCAAAAGCAGTGAGAAAAAGTCCTTTTTTACTATGTACCCTTCAACACAAGTTGTTTCCAGGGTTTCTTTTGTTTGTTTGCTTGTTTGTTTTTTGTTATGTTTTTGGTATGTGCCATTCTCCTTGGTGTGAAATACTAGCTTACTACCAATTGCTTTGGATTTCTCTATTAAGAAATGATGATTAGCACCTTTTTATATACGCAATTGGTCATCCATTTGTCTCCTTCATAGAAATGTCTATTTCCTCTCCCTATCTTTTGATACGATTCATGAATTGCTTTTGTTATTATTGAGCTTTGCGAGAACCTGAATATATCTTTGATATTAGCTCTTCATAGCATGTGTTGACTGTAAATATTTTCTACCATTCCATTAAACGCCTAAATTTTAGGTAGTACATATGCTTTATCTAATGAGTTGAGGTCAGTGCTAGGTTATTAAACTAGATGATTTGTCACCCCTAAGTTAAAATCATGGAAAAGGATGGTTGGCAAATCATCTCTAATTATTCATATAAAATATATAAATTATTCATATAAAACAAATGGACATTACTGAGAGATTATCAAAACTGAGTGCATTAGCTATTCCTCTAGAACTAACAGCTGCAACATGTTCTTATAATTCTGAAAGCTTGCTGTTAATTTATACTAGCATTCACAGCAGCTATGGTTCCTTGAGCATCTGGAATCACATTTAAACATTTATTAAAGCTGAAAATCCTATACTGTAAAATCAAAGGAAACAGGTCACCCTTCAAAAGTTTGTTCAAGAATTAAGTCCTTCTCTTCCACTGGAAACTATCTAAATTAGTTGTCTCTAAATATCATTCAATTTCTCCAACTCTCAATTTCTTTCACTATCCATTCTTCCATTAACACTATTCAGTTGTTCATCACTTATGGAATTTTCTTAAGGACTTGATGATTTTAATGATTCTCAATATCAAATGAATTTTAATGTACAGGCTTTTGAAATGCCTTTGAAATACTTCATCTCTCAATTAGGGGCATTTCAATGGATTATTTTTAATAAAAGAATTCCACTAATCTGCTGATGTTGATGCTTAAATGAATAAGCCACATAGTTTTCCTTGTCAAAGTGGATTCCAAAGTGGCTCTAACTTAAACTTTCCCTTTCCTAGGAGTCTTTAGTAGTTTAAAGAAACCTTCTATTTATACTTATTCAAATATATGAACTTAGGACACACTGGTATAAAATGTATAATCTATTAAAGTTTGAGGTTGATTTGCAGCAGGTAATTGTTCTTCTTTTCTCCTTTTATGCTAGTGTGATTGTCAGTTTTGGCTCTAGAAAAGTCATAAAAGTGATTCCAATAGTGTTGATTGGTAGAGTATTAGAAAAGGAGTAACCTATTTTTATCTTCTACCCATCAGCCCATTTCCTTGCAGACTAAATATATTTCTGTATGAATAAAAATATTTTTAAAGGCTTGTTTCCTTTCTCCAGGAGCTAGCTCTTCTACACAAAGATTATTAAGGATTTCATTCATACAGATGTGTTTCTACCATGAACCAAAATTATTTTCATTATTGGAAGAGGTTGAGTATTAAAGACTGTATTTTAAATTTTTTTAAATGTTCAAT
>PVKC010049793.1:0-10662 GCA_004027635.1 Crocidura indochinensis
AAAAAAAAAACTCTCTATGAATTGGGAAAAATTATCCAATGCCTATCTGATGATAATGGATTAATATCTAAAATATATAAAGCACTGTTAGAACTTAACAAGAAAATTACATCTAACCTCATCCAAATATGGTACAAGAGATAAACAGACATTTCTTCAAAGAAGAAATGCAGATAGCCAAAATATACTTGAAAAAATGTTCCACATAATTATCTATCACTAGGGAGATGCAAATCAAAACAACAACAAGATATCATCGCATGCCTAAGTTACTGAAACACATGAACAAGAACAAAAACAAGTGCTTGCTAGATACTGGAAAAAAGCAGTCTCATTAACTGCTGGTGGGAGTGTTGACCGCTCCCAACACTTTTGGAAAACAATATGATATTTCTCATGAACTAAAAATTGAATTTTATATAATCCAGGAATACCACTCTTAGGAATAAAATCTAAGTGCCCTACACAATGTAGAAATTTCTTCTGTAAACTTATATTCATTTCATCACCATTTGCAAAAGCTAGAATATGGAAATAATTCAAGTGTCTGAGATCAGACTAGAGGATAAAGAAACTGTGGTATCAACACAATGGAATACTCTGCAACTGTTAGGAAAAGTAAAGTCATGAATTCGAACAAAATGAGTCATAGGAAGAGCGATAGACATAAAAAAGATCATAATTATTTGTGGAATTAATATATAGCATGGGAATAATATACAGAGACAATAGAGATGAGTACCAGGAGGAAGTTTGCTACAAAGAGTGGGAGTAGTGTTAGGCAGTGAAAGGATCATTATGGCAATGATAGTTGGAAATGATCACTTTGGATAAGTATTAGGAGCTGAAGGGAAATAAATTGTTATGCAAGATGTTATTATCAGTAGCAATAACACAAATCACATTGTTCTATAGTTAAAGTGAGCGATGTGAAAGAAAGTCAGAGAAGGGGAGAGAAAGACAGCGACAGAAAGACACAGAGAGGAGAAATAGTGGTTTATGAAAATTGATGCCTGGAGCTTGGTGTTGTGAATCTGGAAACATGCAGCAAAGTATGCTGAAGCTTTAATAGTTATATCCCAGTCAGCCTCTCTGCAGATGTGGGAAATGAATTTTTAAGAAGTGACTAAAAATGCAGTCAAGTAAGACTATTAATTGTTAACTGTATGTATGGAGATGGCTATGCCTTATTCCTGTATATCATTCACTGCTCATTGTTTGTTTGTTTGGTTTTTTTTTTTTTTTTTGGTTTCTTTTCACTCAGAAATTGCTCGTGGCTGGCTCGGGGCAACATATGGGATGCTAGAACTGAATCGGGTCTGTCCCGGTCTACATTGTGCAAGGCTAATGTCTACTCACTGTGCTATCTCTACAGTTTTTCATCTACTGCTATTACTTGCCTGATAACTCATTACCACTTGATAACTGGTCTTTCATACTTTACATTGATATTTAGCTGAGGATATTCTTTAAGGCTAATTATTAATTTTCCCAGTTTAGTCCATTTATTAATAAATTATACTTGTCAAAACAAATATATATTTTATTATTTCCTCTTTTCAATTTTTTTCTTATATAACTACATCAGAAATCAGATGGCAAAGGGAAAAATTATTTCTGCTCTTCTAAAATTTCAGCTGTATTTTCCACATTATTTTTACTTTTGATATTTTACTTTTCAACATACAGATTTTATCAACCTCAAGTAATGTGCATATATGAATGATATATTTGAGGCAATTAGAAAACAGAAGATCTGTGAACTTTTTCATTAGAAAGTATATAGTTGGGGCCGGAGAGATAGCATGGAGGTAAAGTGTTTGCCTTTCATGCAGAAGGATGGTGGTTCGAATCCTGGCATCCCATATGGGACCCTGAGCCTGCCAGGAGAGATTTCTGAGCCTGGAGCCAGGAGTAACCCCTGAATGCTGCCGGGTGCGACCCAAAAACTAAAAAAAAAGAAAAAAAGTATATTGTTTAAAATATTCTATTTTAAGTGAAGATGGCAAGAAATAGAAAGATTAAAAATAAAATTAGCAAAGTTCTTTTAAAAATTCTACTCTATCACTTGAAATTATATATAAATCTATATACACACACACACACACAGACACACAGACACACACACACACACACACACACACACATATATATATATATATATGTATATATATATATATATATATATACATGTAAGTACACGGGCATGCATATAAAATAGCACTAAAGGGAATGAGGTCAATTTATTGCGTTTAAGTGAAATGTTTATACAAGTACCCATGGAATTATAATTTACAATGAAAAAGGCTGTTAGCTCGCAGCTGCAAAATTGGGTGTATGCCTGTAAGAACTAAAATTTAACCATGTTCTCTCAGGATACAAAAAAATTTTAATTAACTCTCATAAGTTTATCTGTAATATAAAACAAACAAAACTATTTTTACTTGTCTTATATCTATTCTGAATTCCTTAACTTTTGTGACAGAGACCCACAAACTATCTAAATAATGCTCTCCTGTTAACTTTCTTTAACATGCCAAATCAGTTTAATTACACTTTCTATAAATAATCTATGCAAAATACTTCCCAGAACAGAATGCACTTTTCCTTCTGTGTGTGGCACATTTTAATACTTAAAAGCATTAGAACAGATGTTAGGTGCCTGCTAAACTTGTTTTCAGTTTTCTTTTATTTATATGTTAATGAGAATTTAATTACTTCATGAATACTTAAACAACCTGAGGGTACCTGATATCATTAGCTTGAACATGACAAGCACCTCAAGTGACCACATGGGAAGAAAAAAATTGCTTTTAGTTTACTTGAAGACAGAGAGATGAATTCATTTCACCCCCTGCAATGTTTTACCTGACACGCAAAACTGAAAAAGTACAGATTCAATCTTGCTTCAGCACGACTGAAAGGATTTCAGCCAAGCACTCAAGAGCATAAATTCTTCCTATTTGGTTTTGCTTCAATGTCTTTTAATAACTTCTCTTGCTATATTCTACTTTAAAAATCTTACTTCTCTTGAAAGTATTCTGTAAAGTAAGCCACTCTATTTCATGTATTATTTCTATGGCAATCTTAGTAGCACTGAACACTTTAAGAATTATTTATAGCATTGAAGAATATTCTCCTCTTAAACTGAATCAAAAGGGTTTATTTGACTGAACTGTAAGAAAATTTGTAATGCAAATAGCATTTGTGATTTTGGGTTTAATATTTTTTAGTCTTACACATGGCAAGTTAGAACATTTTCACTAATAATAGTTAAAATATAATTTCATAGATGTAGATCATGATTTAAAAAATCACACTTAATGATCTGAGATTTTCTTTAAATCATGGTCTTAAAATATTATCAATACTAAATAATAAATACTAAATAAAATACTGAAAAATACTAAACAGCTTCCACAACTTATTTTGCTTATTGCCTCCTTTTTAGGGGGGAGGGGTTGCATTTCCAGTGGTGATAAGGGCTTACTCCAGTTGGTGATGAGGGGACAAGAAAAAATAACCCAGTTTAAGGCAAATGCCTTACCCATATATTATTACTCTGGTCGTTAATGACTTATGTATTTATTTATTTTTGTTTTGGGGACACTCCTAGTGGTGCTCAGAGGTTACTCCTGGCTCTGGGTGCAGGACTCTCTCTTGGCAGGCTCAGAGGAGCATATGGGATGGCTACAATCGAACCCTGATCAGTCTCATGTAGAGCAAACGCCCTGCCCACTATGCAATCTCTCTGGCCACTATTTTTTTTTTTTGTGGTTTTTGGGTCACACCCGGCAGTGCTCAGGGGTTACTCCTGGCTCCATGCTCAGAAATTGCTCCCGGCAGGCACGGGGGACCATATGGGGCACCGGGATTCGAACCGATGACCTTTTTGCATGAAAGGTAAACGCCTTACCTCCATGCTATCTCCCGGGCCCCATCTGGCCACTATTTTTAAAACAAATTTACTCTGTATCCTTTGTAGATATCTGTAAGTAAACATAAAGTATCAGGAAGCACACCCTGGATTACACTTCAAGCTATTACTGTTCCCAGGCTTGGTCCAGTGCTATAACTCCATCAACACTCCCCCCCAATCCCTAACTCCACTTGTCAGTGTTAACTACTTTTGAAAACACTTTGGAAGTGCCAAAACATTCGTTTTCTCACACGTGAATTATTTTATCAATTGCATGCCATCTGTAATTCACAGGGAATTGTGAAGGCATTTAAAACAGAATTATGAAAAAGAAAACAAAAATTGCAATGTAAAGAATTACATTTCATAACTATTTTATTACCACAATTAATTTTGCTACAATTGCCCCTATTACTCTTGCAATTCATAAATATTAATGAGATGTTCTGTTTCGCAGATTTGAGCTTGTTTCACATTATCTTGTTTTCTCCTCTTTTGTAACTTATAAATAAAAAATAGATTGCATAAAATATTTTTAAATCTATTAAAATAACTTATTATAAAATATTTTACAAAATAGTTTTCTGAATTAAGTGGTTGCTAAACTGATATTTTAATATTAAAATCATTTTTATTATAGTACCATAGTTTAAAATACATTTGAAATCATTATTTTACAAGTGTAGAGCTCCTATACTGTTTTAAATGTAATTTGAAACATCTATTTCCTGTTTATTAAAATATCAAAACAAAATAACTTTAAATTTGACTTGAAATTAGGGGTCAGAGCAGTGGCACAGCGGTAGGGCATTTGCCTTACTAAGTGGCTGACCTAGGACAGGTTTGATCCCCGGTGTCCCATATTGTCCCCCAAGACAGGCAATTTCTGAGCAAATAGCTAGGAATAACCTCTGAACATCACTGGGTGTGGCCCAAAACCAAAAGAAAAAAGTTACTTGAAATTAAAAATAAGATCAATTCAACCAAATCAATAATATTAATAAAGTGTTATCTGTCAGTAATACAACTCATTATAGGGAAATTATATTATTTGTGTGAGACTCCATATTCAATCCCCAGTAAAATCTTAATATGTAGCTGTAAATAGTTTATTTAAGAATTGGAATTTATGAGAACTTTTTTTGCTTTGTTTTGTTTTGCTTTTGGGTCACACCCGGTGACGCTCAGGGGTTACTCCTGGCTATGTGCTCAGAAGTCGCTCCTGGCTTGGGGGACCATATGGGAAACCTGGGGATTGAACCGCGGTCCGTCCTAGGTTAGCGCAGGCAAGGCAGGCACCTTGCCTCCAGCGCCACCGCCTGACCCCATGAGAACTTTTGATGATGATATACTATTACTTTCCTAGAGCACCTGATGGTGTTCAGGGCTTATTCCTGGCACTGTAGTTAGGGATCGCTTCTGAAGAGCTTATGAAATCATATGGCATTCCAGTCTTAGAAACTGTTACAGTCAGTCATGTGCAAGGCAAGCAGACTACATGCTGCATGATTGCTCAGGCCTTAAGACTATTTATTTAAGCCAATCTATGTTGAAATGATAAGAAATGATTGTGTCAGATTTTAGTTCTGATTATAAGGTGATCAGGTTTTTAGTCTTAGGCTCATTTTTTTGTTGTTGGTCATGACTTCAACTTCCTATCACGTACAACTGAAGCTTTTGTGACATGTGATGGCGTCACATTATTTAAGTGCTCTATGCTTCCTAAAATTCACTCGGATATTTCTCAAGCTTAAACATTTTACATTGCTGATACCAATTTATAATATTTATATTACATATATTTAGATATATTATATATCATATAATATACATCTACAAAATAAATTCAGACACTGGACGAATCAAATAAAAGTATCAATTTTTTAAAATGAAATTCAATAATACCCAAATAAGAGCATTTTTAAGTGTAACTTAAAAAGTAGAGATGAATATTAGGTTTTAAAAATACTGAGGACTCATACAAATTGGCTATATGCCAAAGTGTGTAAAGACTGATAGAAAGGGACAACTGGATTATAAAAACATGCCATGGAATCTGTGGAATAATACTTACATGTCTGTGTCTCTGACAATTTTTAAATAACTATTCTATTTGGCATTTTAATAATGGAGTAAAAAGATTTTAACAATGAAATATGTACATGTTTTTTTTTTTACAAAAATATTCAGTTTAATTAAAGGCTGGTTCTTTCAGAAAGCAGTTTATTCCTCAATTTCTTTTGAGAAATTCATAATTTACCCTTGCTCAAAATCATATTTTAAATAATAACCATAGATAGCAACCTTTCTTAAAAGACATGCTTCCTAATAAGAAAAACATTTTAAATTTAGAAAGATGGAGTATAAAGTCAAAATAGGGGCCGGGAAGGTGGAGCTAGAGGTAAGGTGTCTGCCTTGCAAGCGCTAGCGCAGGATGGACCGCGGTTCGATCCTCCGGCATCCCATATAGTCCCCCAAAGCCAGGAGCGATTTCTGAGCTCATAGCCAGGAGTAACCCCTGAGTGTCAAACGGGTGTTGCCCAAAAAAAAGACAAATGAATAAAACATTTTAGTTTCCATCTCTGAAGCTGAGGAAGAAACATTTTCTATTTTGTCAAATGTTTCTTACTATCAGAATATTTTCATAATCAATGCTTTGTGAATGTTGAAAAAATTCGCTCATCAAACACCATGTTATCAAAAGAAAATGAATGGTCATTTATTACAAAATAATTAGAAAATATCTGGACATGGTTCAATACAATCTGAAACATCAATGTTTACTTTGTATATTATTTAATTTTTTAAGTAAAGTAAGTCACTGTTTTGCAAAAGATGAGAAATAGGTTTGATTTCTTTGTTAGCAATTTTATTTCAAAGATCTATCAGGTTCCTGTAGCAAATCATATTTAGTCTCCACATGTTTTAGTTTTCTCTAGTCCTCTTTTATTATCGATTTTAAGTTTTATAATAGTGTGATCAAATGAGATTCCCAATAGACCTTCAATTTGCATTGACTGCTGACAATCACCTTATTTTTGAACATAAAATTTATTCTTAAAAACACTTTATGTATACTTGAAAAGAATTTTACTATAATGTCATTTGGGAAGATTATTACTATGATGTTACCATAATATTAATGTATTTTTAATCTCTCTTGGTATATATGTGACTGCTTTTTTATTTCTTTTGTACTTAACTGTTAACAAGTGTAAATTCTTATTGATGAATTATTTAGTTACTCTTTATATTTTCATTCATTTTGTACTACCAGTATGTGTGTTTTTTAGTCTTTTACTTTAAGTCTAAGTTTTTATCTAAAGCTGAAATGATTTTCCAAACTCTGCAAAAGTTGTTTATATTTTCTACTCCTTTATGCCATATTTGCATTTCTGTTAATTGTAAACAGTGGGTATTAAGGAGATTATAAGAATATACATATAATGCTCTATTCCTGTTTGACATTTAGGTGTTTTAGAAAATTTGTAATCTTTTTTTCTTCAATCATCAGTATGCCTGTTGCATTAATATTTTTCATTAGTTTACTTTTTGTAATCTACAAATTGTTTGCTAGTGTAAAGATTTAAATAACAATCTGTTTCAAAACTCTATAACCATACTGGCTTCAGCAACACATATATTAAAATTGGAATGATACAGAAATTAGTATAGCCTCTATGTAAGTACGGCACAAAAAACACATCTTCAAAAAAGATGTGACAATCAAAAAAAGGTAATATTATAGGAATAGTGTCACAATTTTATAAACAGAGGAGATGGAATAAATCAATAGCAGCTATATTTCTTATGTCACTGAACATTTCTTCATGAAATTGTAATGATAAATATATGATTCTATAGAACATACTCTTGTACTCTCTGTATTTGTTAACATCACAGTTATACAATGTAAATAGTGCAGCTACTTAAAATCTAGAATTTAACAAATAATAATGCATCTGATATTGCCCATAAAGATGGAGGGTTAGAAAATCTCCCTGGTGGTTATCATTAGAAAAAGTCACTCTCCTAATGTTTCCCTGACAACTAGGCCAGGGATTCAAAATGACACAGAAGAGGAATATTGCTTGGCTTTAGTGATAAACTACAGCCAAGGATCACCCAGACATGCAAGTTTACATGACCATGTGGCACCAGGTATCAAATCTGGGTCCACTGTACATAGGCATGTTCCTTAATTTCTGTATTTTAGTTCTTCAACTCGGGTCCATTTTGTTTGTTTGTTTGTTATTTGCTTTCTGGGTCATACCCAAGCGTTCAGTGGTTACTCCTGGCTCTATGCTCAGAAATCGCTCCTGGCAGGCTCTGGGGACCTTATGGGATGCTGGAATTCGAACCACAGTCCTTCTGCATGCAAGGCAAATGCCCTAGTTCCATGGTATCTCTCAAGTCCCTCTGGTCTATTTTTTATTAAAGTATAAAATTAATAAAATGCTAATAATATAAAACGTGTAGTATATGAAAGTATGGGAATATGGATATTCTAGACTACGTACGTATTTCATTCTAAAACAACTCTGAAAATAAAGTATCTTAGTTTTGTAAAAGTAATTTAGAAAATTGAGTATTTCAAATGTCCTTAAAAATATGGGAGGAATAAAAGTACCGAATGCCTCTCTTTTAAGAGGTACTGGAACAGAAAAGATTCTTGGAGAATTGTATCGATTCTTGGAGAATTGTATCTAAACATGTGGGATGACTAAGACATTCAAAATTTACTTTGCATGTCCCAGGTGAGTATTTAGAAGAGATAAGCAATTATCTTCCAAATTAGCTGAAACTGAGCTTTCTTAAAAGGTTCATGTAAATGCTAATTGTGAGAGAAATGCTGCAATCATAAATGCACTGGCTCCATAGAACCTAAGTCTATTAAGAGGTTTTCAAATATCACACTCCAAATTATAGGTTGGTGATGGAGCACTGATTTACAAGGGCAAATTTATAGATAACCCATATGAAAAGAAGGAAGATTTATTCTTGGTAGAATACCTTCTGATTCTCTTGAGTAATCTATAATGCTCAAGATGTCTCTAAATGAATAAAGTTGTAAGTACTCTAGTAAAAAAATAAATGTAGAGTGCAATTAAACTACTATGAAATGCAAATGGGTAAAATATATTAAATATAGGTCATATTAAGACATTTCTCCTTCATGTAAGAGTATTCCTGCAGCACTTTTATTCAAAAAATTATTTGACTTGTGTTACCTTATTCAAAAGTTCAGAATTAACAAATATTGGTAATATTGGTGACAAGTGAATGAAAAAGCTTAATATTCACGTACTCTTTGTAGGTATCTAAACTGGTTCAATCTCTGTGTAAGCAGTATAGGATTTCTTAAAATATAAAATGTAGGACTATCATAAGATCCAAAATTTCAAGATCTTAAATATCATGAATTACAGAGGACATAAATATATATTTCCTGCAGCTTTTGTTTACAATAGTTAATATTTGGTATAACTCAAGTGCCCAATATGATACAAACATAAAATGTTGTGTTGTATATGCATACTGAAATATTATTTTGATTTAAGAACAGAAGAATCCCTAATGGACAAAACGACTGTTGTGTTAAACAACATAAGTCAAATAATGATGGATAAATATTGAGTTTCACTCATATTAGAAATTAGAACAAAATTCTAAACTTGGATGACAAATTTGTGTTTAATAGTATCATGTGAAGAGAAGTAAAAGGAATTTGTAAAAAGGACTATGTTATAAGGCTGTTGGCATTTTGATGATAAGCAACTCTATACCCCAAAACCATATAAATATTTACACTTGTAAAATAATTTCAAGGCAATTACAATTAAGAAGCAAAAATCAGAGGCTCTGCAAAATAATATAAATAAATAATGTAATAGACTGAAGAGCATATCACTTTATTATAGGTAATTCTTTTTTTTTCAGATTACTTTTTTTTTATTTAATAACTCTTATTTATTACTTATACAATTTCCCAACAATAATGTTTCCATTAACATCTTTACATAATAAAATAAATCACTATTTGATATAATGTATTACATTTGAAATTATGTATTTACATAGTTTAAAACATTTTTTTAACAAGCAACATGAAGTAAATTTGTTTGTATCTGTAAAGGGGCAGATTAGGGATGTGGAAGGGAAACGGGGGACAATAGTGGAGGGAAGGTCACACTGGGGTGGGATTGGTATTTGAGCATTTAATGGCTGAAATAACTGAATCATGAAGAACTTGGTAAAGCATAGCAACATAAAATCTTTTAAATTGTGAAAAAATAACCAAATTACCTTACACTTGAAATATTTACTGTTACTTCATACTGTTATTTTAAATATCAATATACATATATTCTATCTAACAATACATAAACATTAATTGCAATATTTTGCTTTTTGAGTATGTTAGTGCAGAATTTTTGTCTTAGGGACCTGGCAAGGTATGTATTCACAAATCATCTATATTGCATTTCTCTGATTAATGTATTTCACTAAAATCAAATATTAACTTCTTAATATTGCATTCCTGACAAAGAGTTTACTAGTGGACTTGTATTTCTTTTTTTGTTGTTGTTGTTGTTGCAAAGAAGATTTTTATTTTTCTTAGAACCCATAGATGAGTGAAATCATTCTGCGTCTTTCTCTCTCCCTCTGACTTATTTCACTCAGCATAATAGATTCCATGTACATCCATGTATAGGAAAATTTCATGACTTCATCTCTCCTGA
>PVKC010049794.1:0-10668 GCA_004027635.1 Crocidura indochinensis
ACCTTACTAGTCACAAGAAAATTCATACTGGAGAGAAACCTTATATATGTCAGGAGTGTGGGAAGTCCTTCACTCGATCCTCACACCTTATTCGTCACAAGAAAATTCATTCTGGAGAGAAACCTTATATATGTCAGGAGTGTGGAAAGGCCTTCACTCAATCCTCAAGTCTTTATAGTCACAAGAATATTCATACTGGAGAGAAACCTTTTACATGTCAGGAGTGTGGGAAGTCCTTCACTCAATCCTCAGGTCTTTATAGTCACAAGAAAATTCATACTGGAGAGAAGCCTTGAACTTGTCAGTATGTAAGGCATTCTGTTGATCTGCAGACTTCTCTAAGCACAAAAGAATGTATAATGTAAAGAAGGTTTCTATGTGTTGAGTGTGGGAAGGTCTTCGCTATCTTTAAGGCTTATAAGCAATGGAATATTAAAATAGAAATTTTAAACATACCAGGTGTATGGGAAGGCCTTCATTTATTCTCCAGACCTTATCAAACAAATATTAATACTGGATAGAAAGCCTCTTTATATATATTCAGATAGACATATAGATAGATAGACAGTCAGACAGGCAGACTGTGGGAAAGTGTACATTCATTATTTAAGATTCACGGGGCCCAGGAGATAGCATGGAGGTAAGGCATTTGCCTTTCATGCAAAAGGTCATCGGTTCGAATCCTGGTGCCCCATATGGTCCCCTGTGCCTGCCAGGAGCAATTTCTGAGCATGGAGCCAGGAGTAACCCCTGAGCACTGCCGGGTGTGACCCAAAAACCACAAAAAAAGATTCACTAGCTATTTTAATATCCATTCTGTTGAGAAACCTTATGCAAGTAATAAATGTGGGGAGAGTTTCACGTGATCTTCAAGCCTTACTAGGACACTAATTTATACTTAAAAGGCATCTTACGCATTTAATGCTTGTGGAAAACCCTTTGAATCCCCCTCATACCTTAGGAATTATATAATTAATTCTAGAGAAACAACTCAGATACATCAGGATTGTGGGAAGATTTTTTATTGCTCCTCAGACTTTTTACATATGTAAAAATTATACATAGTGTTTCAGAACATAGTTAAATATGGATGGTGTTTACCTTGCACACCCCTGCACCAGTAAGATTACTGGCATTCTTTAGGTTTCTCCCACACTGGCCAATGTGAAGTAACCATATATTAACCAAGGGTGTGGCTCAAATAATTTTATACTGGAGAGAATCTGCATGTCAGGAATAGGGGCAGGATTTTTTTTATTTCTGAATGTTTTCTCTTTAGAAAAATCTACATTATGCAGAGAAACTAGTATGTATAATGTAGTTGGGAATGTCTTCATTTATGTCCAAAACTTGCTTTTATATGATGGCTAATGTTGCAGAAAAGCCACCTAAAATGCAAAATTTAGGGAGCTTTAATTAATCCTCAGTGCTTTATTATGCATACTCAGAGAGTGGCATAATGTCCTGTTGTAGCCATCATATATTTGATCTTGAGCATCTCACAGGGTGTCTCATGCAGGACCAGGAGTGACTCCATAGAGCAGAGACAGTAAATCCTGAATATTGAGAGATGTGGTCCAAAAATAAATTCCACAATGCATATGGGTTACAAATCTTAATAAGATGGTAAGGTATTTTGGGAGAACTTTACTCAGAGTTCAGACGTTAGTAGTTATGGGAAAATGCAGTGGTGTTAAGCCTCACACATTTTGTATTGGGGAAATATTTGACTTTTGCTCAGCAAATGACCTAAGAGGGTTTAGAAGCTTTAGAGGTGACATGGTTGTTACTCTGCTTCACTCAGCCTCACACCTAATTGTATGGTTCATATCCCTCTGCGTGAAACAACTTTATTATCTATATGTGGGCTGGTCTTGTGTGTGAGGTATATAGAGGCCTGCATAATATGTCTCTTTTGTATCTGTTCTTCATGCCTTCTTTTTCCCATCCATCCTTTTAGGGTAGGGACGCTGTTCATATCTGAAAAAATTTGAGCCTAGAATGAGAGGAGGGAGCCTTTTGCTGCTGACTTGCTAGATCCTGATTTGGAGCAGCTGGCTAGTTACTAAACAACTTTGTCTTTGACCTTCTCATCTTGTTTTACCCTTTTGTGTGGATTATATACTGCAGATGAATTTGAGAGGAAATACCCCTCATCCCTGCTGGATTGTGGAAATGGGAAATCCCTTTCCCTTTTGAGAACTTGGGATAACCAGACCTTACCATTACGTCCAGAGAATGGCTCACTTCACTGGTGCTGTCTCTATTAAAGTTACATGTCCTCAACACCCTTCAGGAAAAGTACTTTTACCAGCGTTGTTCCCTGCTACAGTCAGGCCTGTCTTAAACTTTGCACTCCCCCTGTGTGCTAATAGCAAGGTGTATGAAAGGTGCAATTGGCAGGATGGATTGGAAAGCAAAAAAAGAAACAGAAACAGCCCATGGATCTGGGCTGTAGATGAAGCCACTTTGTTTTTTCATTCTTTGCCCCATTTCTGTGACTGGTGTCTGGACTACTGGTTCTGTGGCCCTGGTGATTCACTACAATGGTACATTGAATACTGTTTTTGTTTTGGGATCAACTTCTTCAGTGTTCTGAGGTTACTTCTAGCTTTCTCTCCAAAAACAACTCTGATAAATCTTGTTGACCCTACGCAATACTGAGATTTTGATCCTACTGGATTCCTTCAAGGCAAGGACTTCCTGCACACATGATTGTGTGTGATTGGTTTGTGGCCTTCTATGATGATGTTCAGGTGTGTTTCCTGCTTAAATTCAGTTTATCACTCATTGGGGGTGCCAGTGTTCAAAACAGAGTCAGTGCCCATGAACAAACTGCTCTCCCCATTGTCCTGAGGTTTAGCATTATTGAGACTTTTTTTTTGTTTGTTTGTTTCTGGGTAACACCCAGCAGCACTCAGGGTTACTCCTGGCTCTATGCTCAGAAATCGCCCCAGGCAGGCAAAGGGACCAAATGGGATGCAGGGATTTGAACCACCATCCTTCTGCATGACAGGCAAACACCATACCTCCATGCTATCTCTCCAGCGACAGATATTTTCACTGGTTGCAACGTAATTCTTATAGCTCATTGAAGCATTTTTTCTATGACTTAGAACAGAAATTCACAAAGGAGTACTCTTACTCTGATCTCAGAAATCAATACTGGAAGGCTTCAGGAACTACATGCGATGCTGGAGATCAAACCGTGTGTTGGGCCTGTTGCAGGGCAAATTTCCTTTGATAGTTCTGGCCCAACTCTTTACATTATCTCATCACAGATGTATTGGCTTTGATTTGCTTCTGTTCCTCAATAGAAACAGGGTCAGCTGCCCCCACTAGGAACCTAGAGACTCATCTGTAATGAGGTCTTTTTTGTATTAAAATGTTTCTGGTTTCTAGTTTCCTCTTTACTTTGAGTCAATTATAAAATATTTTGTGACAATAATACAAATGCCTGTGTCAACTTCAGAGGATCCATTTTCCTGATACAGGGTAAAGGATGGAAAATGAGTAACAGCCATCTGCCAAATTTGATCTCACATAACCCACTGGGATTATTGTCCTCTGTTCCAGGCAGAACAGCACTGTACAATAATCAGTACTTGAGGAAAGGATTGGCTGGCATCAGTGGAATGTAACTGCTTCACATTTGAATATAAGGTGCTGTGTTCCTCTTCTGGGGAGGTGAAGGTGAGCAGACCCTGGTTCAGACCCTGGTTCAGGAGTCTGTACTGTCTCTGCAGTGTGCCCTCTATCGGTAATTTGTACAGAAGATACATTCGAAGTGGAAGTGATGACTGCATCTATGGAAGCAGATCGTTAACGAGTATTTCTGAAGTCAGTGGTCCAGAGGGGATTAAAGTTGTTAGCTAAATAGTGTGAATCTGTAATAATCTTTAGAGAAAACGGACTCACACCCTAAAACAGCAACTTCACCTGTTAAGCAGAAATGATGAGGGGTGATCGGGTTTAGAAACCTCAATATCGGGAGCCAGGCACTGGCGCTGGAGGTAAGATGCCTGCCTTGCCTACTGCAGTTCGATCCCCCGGTTTCCCATATGGTCCCCCAAGCCAGGAGCAACTTCTGAGCGCATAGCCAGGAGTAACCCCTGAGCGTCACCGGGTGTGGTCCAAAAACCAAAAAAAAAGAAAAGAAAAAAGAAACTCAATATTAAACCCCCAATTTCCCATGCTTCCACAGGGGAACCCATTTAGAATATATGTAGGGGCACTATCAGTCTAATGATGAGTTACTATATCTGAAACAGACAGCTGCTGAGTTTCAGAAACTTCCAGTTTACCATACAGATGGCGAATGTCACTAGAGCCATAGGAATGGCCAATTGCAGAAATACTGACAATGGGAAAACTGGAACCAAGGTCGAATTAACAGGATTGGTGTAGTGTCAAATCCCTGTTATACTCCAGACTTCTTTTTTTATATTTTGGGCCACACCTGTTTGACACTCAGGGTTTACTCCTGGCTATATGCTCCAAAATCACCCCTGGATTAGGGGAACCATATGGGATACTGGGGGATCGAACCACAGTCAATCCTAGACTAGCATTTGCAAAGCCAATGACTTACCTCTAGCGCCATCTCTTCAGCTCCAGACTTCATTTTTTTATATTAATCTTCCTATTAGATCTACATATGGGGTAATGCCTTGGAGGGAGAGGTATTTTGTCATAACCCACTAAGGGTTATTCTCGTGTTTTAGTATCACAGTGCTGTAAGGTCAATGTTCAAGAGAATCATAATAAGGGTCAGAGTGATAGCACAGTATGGTTTCTGAGTGTTGAGCTATGAGTAACCCCTGAATATCCCTGTCAACATGATGTTATAAGAATCATCATGTTCATCCAAGACTGTTGAGTGTGGCCCTAATGAAACCATGAAAAGAAATGAAGTCACCGAGCCAGAGTGATTTCACTGCATGAAGAGATTTTTCTTGCATATGTACAACGAGGGTTAAGTCACCATTATCCCATATGGTTCTTAGCCTTCCAGGAGTAATTTCTGAGCATAGAGCAGGAGTAAACCCAGAGAGACACAGGGAATGTCTCTTATAAACACAATTACAACCAAAGAATTTAATCACTTAAAAAATTTGCTGAGGGATCCAGGGTGGCTCTCCCCTATGGCATGCAGGTGCCAGTAGTTTTCAGTATCACTTCTGTGTGGAGATTCCTCTGAGATGTGTCCAAGCATGGCCACCACTCCAGGACAAATCTCAGGCCCATATTGGAAATAGTCACTGTGTCGTAAACCAGCATACAAGGAGGTGTCAGATTCCAAATCCACCCTATGTCTGGGTTTAGACTCGACTCTTTCAGAGTTCTAGTTCTTCCCTCTGCCTCTGCAAGAAACCAGCCTCAACAAACTTTTCCACAGGCACCACCTGAGGAGAAAGCTCTAACCTGAATCTAGGAAGTCAGATCACCTACATTGTGGACTCTATTATAGGAGGTTCTTGGAATTGTGGCATTGTGAAAAGACATCTATGGGCCAGTCATCAATGCCACTTGGTCTACTGAGCACTTCTGGGAGTAACACCCAAGCATAGATGTAGGAGCTCAAAAAGCAACTTGGTATGCTGAAGCAATAGCACAACAGTTTCGTGGTTGTTTTGCATGCAGTCTACCCAGGTTTAATTTCTGGTATCCCATAAGCTTCCCCATAGACCTTGGGGTGCAGAGCAAGGAGTATTACCTGAGTGATATTGGGTATGATCCAAAATAAAAAAATCAACTCAGGTGTGGCACGAAAATCAGATAAAAACCAAGATAAAAGTGGTGAGAAGGAAAATTTAGAGCCCTATGAGTGACTCAAACCTGTGCTTGGAGTTTTCAGTGCTCCACGTTCAACCCCAAATAAATCCCTCCTGGAGGAGATAAAACTTACTGGCTGGGGCCCAGAGAGATAGTGTGGCTCAAAAACCAAAAACAAAATGTCTAGGCTGAAAACAACATATGCCTTCCTGAAGATCTTCTGCTCTCTTTTCTCCATTCACTCTTAGAGGGAAAGCCACGAGACTGCTTACAAGGAGGCTTTGAAATTACACCTGGTTTAGTGAGAAATAAGGCTGCAGGGAGGAGGTGAGACTGCAGAGTGAAAGACAAAAAAGTTGACCTGCATATCCTGGGGTCAGAGCAAGAGTCAATCCCAAGCACAAGTTTAGGGTCCCATATGTTGCCAGGTTTGATTCCTAAGTGCAGAGCCCTGAATGAGTTTTGAGCACCACCAAAGTGTCACAAAATTCATTAAAACAAAACTAAAACAACAAGAGATGCAAAACACGTACACACAAAAAATTTTATTGGAAAAAAAAAACACAAAGAAATGTACTTGCAGAAAGGACTCAGCAACATTCTATCAAGTAAGACAGGAAATTCTTCACCAACAACCTAGAGTTGGAGAACCTGTGGAAAGTGTGCCAGACTCTCATGGAGGGTCCTGAATAAAGATAGGAAGGAGACATGGGTGTGGACATCTACCTCGAGTCTGGGGGATCAGTAAAATAAAAATAGAACTTTGTGGGCCTGGAGAGATAGGACAGCGGTGTTTGCCTTGCAAGCAGCTGATCCAGGACCAAAGGTGGTTGGTTCGAATCCCGGTGTCCCAGATGGTCCCCTGTGCCTGCCAGGAGCTATTTCTGAGCAGACAGCCAGGAGTAATCCCTGAGAACTGCCGGGTATGGCCCAAAAAAACAAAACAAAACAAAAAAAGAACGTTTTGCTGCGCGACATAACAGTGGGGAAACTATTTGACTTGAACAGGACTGTGACAGGATGAGTCCCTGAGACCCCCTATGGTCAACTAAGCATGCCAAGAGTGCTTTCTGAGCACAGATTCAGGAGGAGCCCCTGAGCAGCGTTGCTTGTGGCACAACACCCCCCAACTAGTTCAGCTTTCATTCGACCCGTACCAAATGTTACACCCAGCATAAAATTCCTTCCAGAAACATCTTTAAACTTTTATTGCCCTGTGAGAGGCACAGTGCTTTCCCACCACTGTGTCCCTTTCTGAGCCCACAATTACCCTATACCTGGGGACAGAGCACTAGAAAGTGTAGCCCCATCTTCTGTCTGACTATTCCCAAAGAGCACCAGCAAGGACCTTTGTAGGAATCCCTGTGAGAAAGTCACAGGATTGAGCCATAGAGAATCCCATTCTGCTGCCCTAGACTGATGTGCCTTCACTTGGGCTAGAAATACTGATAGGCTGCACCCCTGTGCACCAGCTCAGATCTACAGCTCCTTCCTTTCCTGGGAATTCAAAAGTGAGTTGGGATCTTGGCCATGAGAGGGACAGGAGTGCTGTCCTAGATCTACAGGGAAGAAATGGCAGCCTTGAGCCCTGTGTCTCCCCTGGACACCACACAGGCCCTGGGAGTCCAGTATATGGGCTGACTGGTGTAGCATCTTTACACACTTGCCCTGCTGGTAGGCAGCAGTGCAGTCCCCTGCTCTTAGGCCAGAGGTGGATTTGCCTCAGCATTCTAGATAGACATATCTCACTGCTCACCTGTCCGGCCTGTGAGGATATGGGCCTGGGTCATATTCCACTTCCTGGCTTTAATTTCTTCCCCCCAATTTACTGCCATTTCTAAAAATTTTCTCATGAGATGGTTTCATTTTGGGGTGTCGTCATAGATCTTGCTTGACCATAAGTCAAGTGCTGCCTCTAGGCTGCCCTATAGGTCTCTCACGCCACCTTTTTCTCAGTCACTTCTGTCCATCAAGCTGATCCTGGTTCATCCACAGTAATAAACACAACAATGTCAAACTTTCCTTGCCCTCAGTCTGTCCCTTTGAATTTCAAAGCAAGATTGGATGACCAAGCCTAGATTCAGACTACCAAACCTCTATACTTCCCTAAAAATCTGACAGGGCTGTGACATGTGCATGTGTCAGAAGGAAAGAGAGGACAGAATCTATACACCTTCCTTGTTTGCTTGGTTTTGTGTCACACTCATCAGTGCTAGGGGCGAACTCATGACTTTGGGCTCAAGAATCACTCCTGCTCTGCTCAATGGGATCCTCTGGGATGCAGGAATTGAACCTGAGTTCTGAATGAGCATGATAAATGCCCACCCGACTTTACTATCACACTGAACTAGCATCTGGGATTCCACAGCATGGTACAAGAGTCAAAACATCAATGCCTTTGCAGTGATTTGGGTTCAATTGTGCTCAACATGCGCTAGGTAAAGCAGCATGTCCTGGTGTCCTGGACCAGTGAAACAGGTCTGCAGTGGTACTAGTGTTCATCAGCATCTGAGGGGACCCAGATTCCTGGCAGATACAGGCATGTGTGACATTCCTGAGTAGAGATTTCTGTTTATATTAATTAGTTCATTATTATGTGGGTCACACTGAGAGATGATCATGGCTCAGTGCTCAGGCATAACTCCTGATGGTAAGGAGCAAGTGGGTTGTAGGGGATCAACAGCCTGCCAGAATAATCCAGTATCTTGCTGAATTATCACTGTAAACAACTGGTTCAATGTTTTAGCTTGTTTTTACTACTGTGTCTGTGCTTAGAAATTACACTGGGGGCCGGGCGGTGGCGCTGGAGGTAAGGTGCCTGCATTAGGACGGACCGAACCGCGGTTCGATCCCCCGGTTCCCATATGGTCCCCCGTGCCTGCCAGGAGCAACTTCTGAGCGCATAGCCAGGAGTAACCCCTGAACGTCACTGGGTGTGGCCCAAAAACCAGAAAAAAAAAAAGAAATTACACTGGCATTATTGGAGCACCACATGAAATAGCTGGCATTGGAACTGTGTCAATTGCATCATGACTTAGCCATTGTGATATCATTCTGGTCCCTGGTTCAAATTTTGAATATTTTTTCTTTTTTTATTTGGGGGGGTGCCTAACCACAGACAGGCAGGTCACACTCAGCTGCTGCAAATCAACTGGAAGAATTGCAATTGGGGATGGTTTGAGTCACAGCAGAGGGATGGACAGGGGCAGTCTTTGGTGCAAGAGAGTCAGGGGTCTAGAACTGGGCTAGACTGGGCAGCTGGGGAAGCCAAACCAAGGGCAGTTAAGGTAAAGGAGGCCTCTTTTGTGGAAAAAACCAGTCGCTCTTGGTGAGGTTCCACCAGAACCTGCTAAGGAGAACATCTGGATTTCATTCGGTTGGGGCAAAGAAGTTTGTTTGAAGTCTTTGTCCTCTATTTACATGACTGACTCTCTCTATATATACGTATATATATGAGTGTGTATGTGTGTATATATGTGTATATCTATCTATGTGTGTGTGAATTTTTAAATAATTTAACCCATCCTCTAAACAACTAAACTTAGCCTTCCAGGAATTAACGTCCTTTCCTTTTATGATGTTGAACTCTGCTAAATATCTGTCTCCAGCAGTACACTATTCCCCAAACAGTTCAAGAAACAACTGCTGAACACAGAGACAGGAAGAGGTGGAGAACACTAATGGCCATGTCCACTGACATGCTCAAATATTGCTTCTACTATCACTTGGAAAGCTTCATCCTTCACCCTTCACCACCATTCCTTGAGCCCCATTCTGAGACACTTGTCTCCTGTAGGAATCTCCAGTTCACTCATGTAACCAGGAAAGCATGAACAGTGGATGCCATAGCTGCAAAGTCAATGTGATTCACACAGACACCCTGGTCAGAGAGTTCATAGTAGTCTGTGAGGCTTTTGCCTTGCAAGTAGCTGAGGCAATTCCATCTTTAGAAACCAATAGGGTTCCCTGAGCCCAGGCAGCAGGGACCCTAGAGCACTAAAGCTGAAGAAGTTTGAGCTGCATCTGAACCTGAAACACAAGTACATGAATGCCAAAAATAATGCACATGGTACAAAGTGTAAATTCTGAGCACTTGGTTCATGTTTAGTGTCTGTAGTTTGCAATGTTGATTTAAAAAGTTTAATCCTCGGGGCCCGGGAGATAGCATGGAGGTGTTGCTTGCCTTTCATGCAAAAGGTCATTGGTTCGAATCCCGGTGCCCCATATGGTCCCCCGTGCCTGCCAGGAGCAACTTCTGAGCATGGAGCCAGGAGTAACCCCTGAGCACTGCCGGGTATGACCCAAAAACCAAACAAAAAACAAAAAACAAACAAAAAAAAAACAAAAAAAAGTTTAATCCTTATCTGTTTAGCCAAACAGTCGCCATCTCTCTAGGACACCGTTATCTCCAGTATTTCGTAACACATATCCAACCAGAGAAAAATATTTTGCCTTCCAAGCCAGGCAGTGCCTGATCACTTCTAAAGCATGGCCTTTCAAGCCTCTGGCCAGTTGTGCTGTGACGTCACAGAATCCTGGGCTTTGAAGCGCCAAAGGGCCTTTTTTTTGTTTTTTTTTTGGGCCACACCCGGCAGTGCTCAGGGGTTACTCCTGGTTGTCTGCTCATAAATAGTTCCTGGCAGGCACGGGGGACCATATGGGACACCGGGATTTGAACCAACCACCTTCCAACCACCTTTGGTTCCGGATCTGCTGCTTGTAAGGCAAACACCGCTGTGCCTCTCTGGGCCCAAAGGGCTGCCTTTGAGTGGAGAGGGAACATTGCTGGAGTGTCCTCGCGGGCGCTGGGGCGTCTGGAGGAACGGTTTTCCTCTAGGCCGCCCAGGGTCTGCTATGAGCAATGCGAAACTCCAGGGTATGGGCCAAGTGAGC
>PVKC010049795.1:0-10672 GCA_004027635.1 Crocidura indochinensis
GAATGAGGAGGAATGAGACCAGGTGAATTGAGCTGTACTTCTCACTGTGATTACTGTGCCAGGTGATCCTGAGCTGGCAATTGGCTTCATCTGCTGTCTGCCTTCCTCCTTGGGGAGCCCATCTTGCTGTTGATGAGATGGAAGCAGAGAGCTGGGAGCTGAGTTCTATTAGCGTTCCCAATATGAGAAAATCACACTGACCTTTTCAATGTCATGTCAAGAGATGACTAAAAGATTTTGAGGAGTTCCAGGGTAGAAATTTTGGGCAGTGCTCTGGCTAGACTGGAGAGGGAGACTCTCCAGAAAGTACAGACCTCTCCTTTGTGATCTTGTATGAAGCACAGTGTTAGTGTCACTCCTCTTATAGGGCATTAAAAAGCTCTCTTGATCTGTTCTTGATAGGGAACCTTGCTATGATTTCCATTCACAGCATCCCTCATCTCCTGCTCAGCAGAAAGATGAAATCAGGCTGGCCAAAAGTTATGCAGAGATTTTTGTTTGTTTAAATAAAATCTGAAGAGGGGCTGGAGTGATAGTACAGCAAGTAGGATGTTTGCCTTGCTTGAGGCTGACCTACTATTGATTTCTGGCATTCTATATGGTCCCCTAAACCCACCTGGAGTAATCCCTGAGCTCAGAGAGGACTAAGCCCTAAGCACTGCTAGGTCTGATGCAAAAACTAAAATTAAATAAAATGTAATAAGAAGTATTTCTCTCTAAACTAAAGCGCTCTTTATGGGAGCCACATTATGTGAGACTGCCAAGTCCTAGAAATATAACTAGTTTGAAAGAGATGATCTATTAGAGAAATTCACATCAGATTTCTAAGCCATAAGATCCATAAGCAAGTAGTAACATGTCTTATGAATAATTTTAAAAGGTTTTATCCATTTTTCTTAGTTTCTCTAGATCTGCTTAGTTTTTATGCTATGCATTACATTTATTTTATTTTGTATTATGGTAATTTGAAACTTAGGACCTCACTCACACATGGGAGACGGCCCTCTCACAAAAATATATTTCCAACATCTTATTAATAATGGTTTTGTGTATGATTAGCCAATGATAACATTTTAGATTGTTTTGTTTGGTTGGTTTATTTTTTTCCTTTGGCCATACCCAACTCTATTCAGGGTTTGTTCTTGGTTCTGTGCACAGGGGTCACTCCTGGAGGGCTCTGGGATCATATAAAATATTGGGGATTGAACTGGTATCAATCGCAGTAAAGTACTGTACTATCTTTCTGTCCCTATTATTTAAGATATTTGATGTTCAAAGTATGATGTTAAAATAAATTTCACAGGGTTATTTTAAAAAGTAACTACTAGAAAAACAAAGTGATAATTGGGCTGGAAAGGCCATCTCAGCAGACTGAGTGCATGCTGAGGCCTGGGTTTGTTCCCTTGAGCACTGCTGAAAGCGACCTCTGAATATGAGCCTTGAGCAGTGAGCTAAGGATAAACCCTGAGTTCCAGCAGGTGTGGCCTTCCACTGAAATGTAAAATGCTCTGGAAATAAGAAGTGTGACTTTTATTTGTGTCCTACCTTATGTTTTTCTGACACAGCCACTTTCAACTACTTGACCAGAAATCTATCAGCAAGGTTTCTGTCTGCTGAAATCCATATTTAGAGCTGGAAGATCAAATGAATTTCATTCCCAACCCCCCTAAGATTCTGCTTTTTCCTTCTCCCCACTTACATTGGTGGCCTTGGATTCACTAATTAGATCCTGTTTAGGTTTTAGGCACTGAGACTCGGGCCCGGGAGATAGCATGGAGGTAAGGCGTTTGCCTTTCATGCAAAAGGTCATCGGTTAGAATCCCGGTGCCCCATACGGTCCCCCGTGCCTGCCAGGAGCAATTTCTGAGCATGGAGCCAGGAGTAACCCCTGAGCACTGCCGGGTGTGACCCAAAAAAACCAAAATAATAAAAAAATAAATAGGCTCTGAGACTCTTGAGCCTCCCATGGCTGCTATCTGGTACACTTTTTTTTTTTCATCTAATAGCAGTCTCTGGCCTTTTCCTGGCACTTCTTAGTAGCTGTTTTGAGCTGGCCCCTCTAATGTGAGTGATCTCAGTTCCATCCAACTCGGCCCTCTTCTCTTTCTCCTTTACCTGCTGACTTTACATTTTCCTCCGGTGATCCCATCCTTGTTTAGGCTACAGCCCCTCTCCTTGTCATCATTAAGGCAGCATCTCCTGGATGCTTGCAGGCTCTTTCAAGCTCAGCATATTTTCCATGGTGCTGACACTATGCCTCCATTCTGTTTGTTTTTAATCCTATTTTGTCTTCCAGTATCAGGGAGTGGTGCTCACTGCTTTCTACCTCTCCAAGTCAAGTAGTTAAAGCAAGAAAAAAAAAAAATATATATATATATATTAGCAGCCTCTCTTGGATGCACCACTCCCAGTTAAACTTGCCAAACTTTCTTCAAATCCTTTATTTTGGGGGGGGGCACTCGGTGACACTCAGGGGTTACTTCTGGATATACGCTCAGAAATCACTCCTGACTTGGGGGAACATATGGGACACCAGGGATCAAACCAAGGTTCATCCTGGTTCAGCTGTGTGCAAGGCAAATGCCCTACAGCTGCGCTACTACTCCAGCCCCACCCCAAATCCTTTTGAGTCTAGCCCCATCTTTCTAAAATACAGCTGCTGTCCTAGCTGAGGATGGCCACATCTCTCCATCCTAATCTGTCTCAGTCTATCTCCTTTCTGTCCTACCTCACTTCCTTTAATTTTATTCCCTTTAGGCCGTTCTTTTCAATACACAGAACACAGAAGTTCTGTGTTTGAAAGGAGCAAGTCTGTATTTTTTACAAGGCCTGCGAAGCTCTATGATTTCTGTATTCTGTCAGTTCTTCTGTCTGCTTTTCTTTCTCTTCTCCCTTCCCTTCTACTCCTAACTTCACTACTGCAGATCTGAGTCCACAGAGCAAACCAGATTCTACATCTTGTCTCACAATGTAACCATAAATGTCCAATTTTACTGCTGCTCTAAGGGTCTAATCAACTGAAGGGCAAGTTGATGGGGGTGGGCTGAAAAGAGTTTGCTGGGTAATGCACTTGCCTTATAAGCCACAGCTTACCTGGGCTCAATTCCCTGCACTACATATGGTCTTTTGAGCTCCTCCAGGAGTGATCCTTGAACATAGAGCCAGTAATAAGTGCCCTGAGCACTGTCAAACCCTTCCCTCTAAGGTCCCCAAACAGGTGTCAAGAAAGAGCTTTATTTGCTGCTAGAGAACTAACTTGCTGGCACATTTATAAGCATTTCATCTAGGAAAAGGACCAAAACATATATTCTTTTTGTTTCTGGTTTTATTTTGTTTTGGGGCCACACTCACTGGCACTCAGGGTTTACTCCTGGCTCTGCACTCAGAAATCGCTCCTGGCAGGCTTGGGGGATCATATAAGATGCTAGGGATCAAACTCAGGTCTGTCCTGACTCAGCTGCATGCAAGGCAAATGCCCTACCACTGTGCTATCACTCCAGCCCCCAAAACATATATTCTTACAGTGTATGTAGTGGGGTGGTAGACAACCACCAGAGTGTCCAATCACTTCCTTTGTGAGCAGGAACTTGGAGGAATAAGTCAAAGTCTTTGTAAATCTAAAGATAAACCTCTAAACCTTTGTTCAGATTGTGGGTTGTGGGGAGGGCAAGATACGTGAAACATTGTTTACAGTCTCAACAGCCCCTTCTCAGAAGTGTTTGCTGAGTCTTGATTTTTGAATCCAGCACTTTCTTTCTTTTGGACCTATTTCAACTACTACTTCGGCAGCTGTCAAATCAGGTTAGGTGGTCTGTGGTGCTTCTGAATGCCTCCACATACTTGTGTTCTCACAATAATGCTGAACTGCAGTGTTCATTTAATTGTCACTTCTTGCACTTTAGACCACAAGTCACCGAGATTCTGGAGTGTGACCTATGAAAGAATTCAAATAATCTTTGTGATGTAAATGAACAACCCATCCAACTGCTGGAGGTAGTTCTGGAAGTGAAATGGGACGCACATGTCTTGGCATCTTGCCTGTGGTGGTGTGAAAAGCAAAGCCACTGAGAATGTTGCTTGGCTGATCATTGCCCTGAACCAGGCTCTCCTCCAATAATTATGCACAGGATAAATTCTGGATCACAGGAAGTTGTGGGGACCTTCTGAAATTCCTAGGACCCACTTTGGAGCATTTATAATGAGAATGTACCAGAGACAGGATTCTATTCTTTTTTGCCTGTGCAGTGCTTACTAGGACCTCCTGATAAATGTTATTTAATTTCTAACGTTTGAGAGCCATAGTGCTTGAAAATGTTTTACTAATAGGATATGGACTTTGTTTTTCTCTAGCCAGTAAAATTCCTGTCTCCTTGAAGGTGCAATTCAGAAGTATGCTCTAAGTTACACTGCCATATTCAAGCCATTCAATCCTGCTTTCTTTTTTCTAAGCCACTATTTCTGCTGATTCTGGAGACGTCTCATGGTGCTTATGGCCTGTGTCTGTGCCATACCTGTGTAATGATAGATGTTCCTGACTTCTGTAGGGGCTGAGGACTTGCAAATATTTAGGCCAGATGGTAAAGCACCATCAGCTTATGATTAAAACACTCATGGTGGTTTGAACTCAGGCTCACATTGCACCCCTTTCAACCTGCAGTCCAGGGTGCTGTGATCCATCTGGAAGGAGCCATAAAGCATCCTTTGTCATTGGAGTTTAGTACATAGAATACCCCCGGAAGATCAGAAGTGGCTTCTCTGTACAAGAAGGCATGTGTTTCCCATCAGTGGATAGCAGAGTCTTTTGTAGCTGGCTTGAAACTCTTTGTTGTGGAATGCTTCTGGCTTCATCTCAGCTCAGGATCTGGCTGTGATATACCTTTTTTGTTTCTCGGCTTTCTCTTTCAGACCAAAGTCGGCTTCATCAGATTCACCTTGAAAATACCAATTAGGAAATTCTGACTTGTAAACTTGCCAGAGTGTGCTCTGCTTACCCATGCCAGTCTCCTACTTTTACACTCTGTGTCTGTGTTAGCTTCCTACTGATAGAGACAGAGCCAGCTGAGTGGGTCAGCTGAAGAGCTGTGTTCAGTGAATGGAAATCTTCCTGCTGGGGTTACAGACAACGAGGTCCCCTTGGATGCTGCCTGGTGATCTTATTGGATTTGCAAGACTTAAGTTAATATATAAATCCCCCAAAGACTAGAGAGTCTCATTTCTTTGCTCTGGAAGAAATTTTTAGAGGTCTATCTCCAGAGTCTTGCTGATAAGAAAGTTGCTTCTAATATTTGAAGAGAAAATGCAAAACATCTTCCATTTTTGGAATTTTTTTTCTCTCTGTGCCCTGTTGGCTAGTTAAGGTCTTTTGTAAGTCTCTACCCTACATTTCTTTCCCTCTTTCCCTTACTCATTAACCTTAGGCCCCTATTTCAAATGGAATTAATTACTAACCATGAAAAATTATAAGCGATGCCCTTCAGGGAAAAGTTTCATTTCCCACCCCACCCCCTTTGGTGTAGAATGAATGTCTCTTACAGACATAAATGGATATATGTCATGAAAAGTCCTTTTTTTTCCTCCCAAATTAAGTGAGTAGTTTCTTTCTTACACAAAGAATACTATTCTCTGTTGCTCTGAGGAGAAGCATATAAGAGAAGAGAGTTCAGGCTTAGTGTCAGAGCAGTGGGTTCAAAACTCAATTTCAGCTTTATTCTGGGCAAATGGTATCACTACTTTGAGTTTCCATCAACCTGTTTGTGATATGGTGTTGCTAATATTAGTTTGCTTTTGTTTTGAGGCCATATCCAGCCACACTGAGGGCTTAGTTTTGATTCTGTTCTCAGATATAACTCTGGTGGTGCTTAGGAAACTTTATGTGGTGCCAGGAATTAAGCCTTTATTCAGCTACTTGTAAGACGAGTGTCTTAACCCTTGTACTAACTTACTGTGTAAATGCATGTCATGAGTATCTAAAAGTCCTGAGGTTGATGTCTGAGTGTCTGTGAAGAAGCCCTGATATCTTCTTCTGGGGAGGGCAGAGAACCCATGGGGCATTTTAATCAACATAAAAAGCCCCGTGGAAAGCGCGAGGCCATTAGCAGTGTCTGTTGCCAGAGAATGGTACTCTTATCTGAATAATGTGAACACCTGCTCTCAGAGCAGATACCAGTGAGGGAGTGTATGGTATCTGTTAGGAACTGCATGTCTGCATTCTCTTAAATTTACCTATTGAATTCTGAACCCCAGTGGGATGATATTTGGAGACAGGTTTTAGGATGCAATTGAGGATGAAGGGTGCAGAAAAAGTGGGGTCCTTCTTTTCTTTGTTATTTTCTCTTTCTCTCTCTCATGGAAGGAGACATTGAGAAGATGACTCTGCATTATCCAAACATCCATTTGACAGAATTGTGAGAAATAAATGTTTGCTTAAACCATATTGTCTCTGCTATTTTTGTTGTAGCAGTCACTAAAGGGAGTATGTGCTACTCAGAGGGTTCTCTTTATTGCAAATCTAAAATGAAAAGGAAGTCAACTTGTGTATTTACAATAAACTTTGTCCTAAAATAGGCTTTTCTATTATGTTTGACTGTGTGCTGGAGCAATAAACAGGTGCTTTGACAGGCACCGTGTTTGACATTTTACAAGGATTATCTTGTTTATTCCGCACTCTCATCCTAAGAAAGGTAATATTTTCAGTAAGATTCTGTGAGGGCCCCTGATACTGTTCTGGTGGTACCTATCTTCTGAGCTGGCTCAGTGTCATTCAGGCAGGAAAGTTGCCTCCTATGGATACTAAGAATCATGAATCTTATGCTGAAAGTCTAGTCATACAAGGTAGGTAACCACATATACTCCCTACAACTGTCTCACCATCTCAGAACACATCAGTATTTGACACACCCCTAAGGCCCTCCCAGCCTCAATTCCATCTTCTGTTATTCTCCCCATATCCTTTGTTTCCTACTCTGTTGCACATTTGTTTCTACAGAACAGTTCTTGCCACTTGAAATGGATTTATGGGTGAAGCATACGCTCCAACCAATCAAGTGAGGATTCTTTGCATGATGAAAACAATCACCAAAAGTAGCCACAGACCTTGGCATTACTGTGGGTACCCACTCCCCAAGGAGGGCTCAGGGCATCTGTGCTGGTTCAATATTGCTTTCTTCAGAAAGAAGAGATACGGATAAGTGTCTGGAATATATGCTGAACTCCTGTGGCCAGTAGGTCACTCTCACAGCTGATACAATATTAATGGCACATACCTCTCTGTGGGCAAAGACCCCATTTCCTCCATAAGAAAGCAGTCAGGGATGGATATCTTAGTAAGACTGTCCAGATGCCTTGTGCTACATACACTTAAGCAACAGAAGGAAGTTCACTGCTTTCTCAGAACAGGGAGTGGGGTCCTCCTAAAAAGGAAAAATCTGGAGCCAAGTGGCAGCTGGTTCCTCTGTGTAAGGGAACATTCCAGGGCCATGGTACACATTTATAGTCTGCAGAAGGGTTAAGAGATAGCTACTTTTCCAGCAATTCTTTGCTCAAACCTCATTGCAAAACCAGGACCAAAATAAATAAATAAATAAATAAATAAAATAAACAACAAAGCCTGTGAACTCCATAGAACCTACTAGGGTCTGGAATCCAAGGATGAGACCACACAGCTAGAAGTTTAATACCTTAATCCGTCTGCCAAAAAGACCCCTACACTGTCCAACCAGGGATATCTCCCCAAGGAGGGATATCTCCCCAAGGAGATGAGCCCCACCCAAGGTCATGAGGAAGTTATATAGGAAAGAATATAGGGAGGTTCCAGCTTTTTGATGATCTTTAAAATCATTGGATATTGTCTAAGAAGCCTACTGCTTCCTTGTCTTTCCCTGATAGGCTACTTGGTATGGTCAGGTAACTTGGGGTGGTGTCTATGGAAATAAGCTTGTGAAGACCTATACCATGTGGTTCTTTTTTTTTTTTTTTGGTTTTTGGGCCACACCTGGTGATGCTCAGGGGTTACTCCTGGCTATTCGCTCAGAAGTCGCTCCTGGTAGGCATGGGGGACCATATGGGGAACCGGGGGATCGAACTGAGGTCCGTCCTAGGTTAGGCACCTTATCTCCAGCGCCACCGCCTGGCCCCCTATACCATGTGGTTCTTACAAAATGGTGTCTCTCCCTGCCCAGAACCTGAGAAGAAGCCTGCTATGTGACCTTTACAAAATGCCATCCCTCCTTGTTCAAAATTCAACATACCAGTGGCTACCCTGAACGTGGAGGTGAGAGTGTCCTTGGTGAGGACACCTCCTGTTGCCATCTTTAGGTCAGGGTTATGAGAAAAAGATCAAAACTCCTGGGAACAGAGTTCTCAGCCAGGAACACTGCATGCCATTATTCAGCCAGCACAAAAAGGTAAAAGAATGAGTCAGACAGAGCTGTGGGTTGAGAGAATTTCCACCTCAGTACAGTATAGATTTTCTCCAGCATGACGTTGTCCACATGGTTGACATGTGTATGGCAAGAGCAAGATTAAAAACCAAACACCACTCTGTTTTATCAAATGCTTAAAACAAATAAAAGACAAAGGCAGTGACTGGACACCAGCTTGTTAAGTGGCTTTTTTAGAAAATTACATGGAAAAGATCCCCATTTGAAAGTGGGCAAGAGGATATTAGATGTGGTTCAGGATGTCTCCAAAGAACCCACTAGCTTTTGAATCCACCTTATTATTAGGTGGATAGGGAAAATGACAGCTAGGGATAATGGCTCCTGTTTAATCTCCAGCATTTTCTGTGGACTCTTTCTTATTTCCCTCTTTCCCAAGACTGTTTTCCCTAATCATGTCCTAAAACCACCCATCTTCAGACATGTTATCTCAGGAAAGATGAGGTTTTACTACTTTCTACTAAATCTATAAAATGTCATAAAACTAGTAGTCTTGGAATTGGGAAAAGAAGAAAGACACTTATTCACTTCCCTTCTCCCTCTTGCTCCCCCACAGAAAGACTGATTTGAATGATTTTTCTCTTATGTTGTCTCTTTGATCAATTGCACAAAGACAAGTTGTGTCACTGTCTTGTTTTTAAAAGTGAAGAAATAAGCATTTTTCATGTTTTTAAGTGACTTTAAATTTCTTTTATTGCAGTGCTGTTAGTGGATGGTGCTGCAGGTTTCAGATGTACAGCTTCATGTCTTTGACGTCTCTGAGTGCCATACCATGCCCATTAGCATGTCCTCATCATTCCATTAGTCCCTTTGCTAGCTCCTTTCATGAAGTTCATTGCTTAGTAACAATTTTCTGTCACTAGGAACAAAGGTTCTTAATTTTGTTTTGTTAGTTTGCTTTGATTTCTTATCTTCCACCTTTGAGTGTAATCCTACCGCACTTGCCTTTCTCCATTGAATTTACTTTCCTTAGTATCATACTTTCATGGTCTATCTATGTTATCAAAAATGGCAAGACTTTAATTTTCTCTGGCTGGTAGTCTTTCTGTGTGCTGTGTACCATGTCTATTTGGGATTTGTTTGAAAAAATGAGCCAACTAGTGAATGCCTGCTGATTGGACAGAAACAAAGGAAGTGTTTGGACATAATCACCTCATTTACTACATAAAGCAGCATATCATTGAGGTGAATATTGTTATTCTTGCTTTGAAGAAGGAGAATAAAACCTCAGAAAGTTATGTGACTTGTCCAGCTTATCTAATGAGTAAGGGCCAAAGTCAGAATTCATTTGATTAAGGTTGACTTCAAAAACTTAGATTGTCTCATGGTGGCTATTATATCTCCTATCTATTTATGCCAGGCTTTGGCATAAACACCAGAAGGGAGGGCTCCCTGCCATTCAATTCTAAGAATTGCAATTCTAAGGGACTCCATCTGACAGACCCAGCTTGGTACACAGACCAAGGTTTGGAAGGTAATTGCTTCCCTTTCTCATTTAGGTTTATGCCCATATGGCTGTGCTTTGATCTTAAGCACATATTATTGATTCCAGGGGTCACATGTGTCCTTCATTGTGTGTGGTGACAGAGCCCCATGGCAGTGCTCTTGAAAGAGTTGGTTCAATCAGAGTTGAACCTCTGATTCTGTGATTTGATTGCACACACTGCAAATGTTGCAGACTGGCTCAACTTGCAGACCCTTTTGAGGTTAGGCTTTCTGTGCTTGCTCATGCATTAATCTTCTGGAATCTTCTGCACAGGCCCAGGAGGCAACACTACCTGCCACCAACAGGCCCACAGCGAAAATTTTAATACAGGTGCTCTATTTTAGAAGTTTATACCCTTTGTTGTAAATAGCTAATAAAAAGAGACAGCTACAGGCCATTTAAAAATGCACTTCCAGAAACCAAATTCAGATGGTTTACTAAATGGCAGGAACCCGGTCAATAGTTGTTTTAAATCCACTTATTTCTGTTGGGAGGCAAACTTTCTCTGAAATAGCTTTGTTGTCAATAAACTCTTTGTTCCTTGATGTACAGCTTACAGATAAATGCATTTATAGGACTTGCTAATGTGCAAGGGTTTTAAAATTAGTGCTAACTTTTCAGTCTATGATACATCATCCAGTCATCTTTGATAAACTCAATTTTAATCTCATTAAGTGGTGTCTCCTATGATTCTCTTTAAAGATTCCTAAGATAATTCTGCCCTACTTGGTTTGCACAGGAGAAAAAAAAA
>PVKC010049796.1:0-10682 GCA_004027635.1 Crocidura indochinensis
AAAAAAAAAAAAAAAAAAAAAAAAAAAAAAAACCACCACCACCAACAACAACAACAAAAAATACAGAACCCTGGTTCAAACAAAATTAAGATTTACCTGGTTCAATCACTTTGCCTGGGGGATATTTTACCACAATTTGACGTCCATCAAGGTGCTTAAATGTGAATTGAAATCCACACAGTGCTTCAACAAGTCCTATCTTGTATGTCATGTGCAAGTCATTCCCATCTCTCTGGAACACCTACAAACAAGCACAAAAGGAAATGTGTGAATATTTTTGTTGTTTTTGAATCATGATTTTATACTGCTGGGCTATATTCCTTTAATCAACTGAAAATCTCAGTTCTACCATTTACTGAGAAAGTGAAAAAAGAAAAAAGAAAAAAAATTTATATTCCCTAAATTTATATACAAGGAGAACCAGCTATACTCAACTAACATGCTAAAAACGATCAGTTTATCATGTTGGGAAAATGAAAGTTACAAGGCACACCAAATAATCTGAAAATAGAACCAGACATTCTGTAATAGGCCCCATTTCCTGACTTCCCTGAATCCATTTCCTGACCTTTCTGAGCAAAAAGGTGCATATACGAGGCCCAAAAATATGATATGGAATAAGTTCATCATGTAGTGCTCCCTAGACAGAGTTCAGATTCAAGTTCAAGATAAAGTCTAAATAAAAAGTATTCAGTCGGGGCCCGGGAGATAGCATGGAGGTAAGGCGTTTGCCTTTCATGCAAAAGGTCATCGGTTCGAATCCCGGTGCCCCATATGATCCCCCGTGCCTGCCAGGAGCAATTTCTGAGCATGGAGTCAGGAGTAACCCCTGAGCACTGCCGGGTGTGACCCAAAAACCATAAAAAAAAAAAAAGTATTCAGCCAAGGGCCAGAGTGATAGCGCAGTGGCATGGCGTTTGCCTTGCATGTGGTCGGACCTTGGTTCAATCCCCAACATTCTGTAATATCGAATCTATATGGTCCCCCAAGACAGAAGTGATTTCTGAGCGCATAGCCAGGAGTAAACCCTGACCCAAAAACCAACCCCCACCAAAAAAGAAGTATTCAGCCTTTTAAGAAAGTCAAAGGAGTACAACACAATGCTCCAAATTTATATTAACAAGATTCAAAGCCTGCTCAAGATGGATACAAATTAAAAGTAAATGCTGCACATTAGGGCATAATCCTTTGGACTAGGTCAGCTACGGACTAGGTCAGTAGCTGGTTTCTTATGTGTAAATAGGTTACAGTTATTAGACTAGGTAATGCAAAGGTAAATCAAAGAGAATGCTTCTGAGTTCTCCAAGTGCATAGGTTGGGGCTGGAGAGATCTGCCGGGTATGACCCAAAAAGAAAACAAAAAAAAAGTGCGTAGGTATGAGGTCAAACCCTGTTCAATTCATGGAACAGAATCATAGAATGTGTTTCTGAACACTGCCAGGTCTAAGTTCTAGTAACTGTCAAAGCATAGGTGAACTCCTGACCACTAAGTATCCCCTGATAACCACCTAAACATGTCTTCACTCAAATAAAAACACATAAAAAATTAAATAAAATAGCAGTGAAGTCACCTATATATTGTTTTCCAACACAAAATTCATTTCTTCTTTTTTTTGGGGGGAGGGGGGGTTTTCGGGCCACACCCATTTGATGCTCAGGGTTGGGTTACTTCTGGCTAAGCACTCAGAAATTGCCCCTGGCATGGGGGAGCCATATGGGGAGCCATATGGGATGCCGGAGGATCGAACCACGGTCCTTCCTTGGCTAGCGCTTGCAAGGCAGACACCTTACCTCTAGCGCCACGTTGCCGGCCCCACAAAATTCATTTCTAAAGAATAATTCTGGTGAAGATCAGGATAATCCTTGGGCTAGAGAGAGTACAGCTATTAATGTATTTGCCTTATACATGGTCTACCTGGGTTCCATCCCCAGCATCCCAGTGATTCCTGATCACAGAGCCACGAGTAACCCAAGAGCATTGCTTGACATCCTTGACAGCCTCCTCCCCAAAGAAAATTCCAGGCTGATTCATTTAGAAATAGAAATTTAAAAGATACCTTCTTTCCCTAAACCATTATCTTAAGCAATAGTCCTGGACCAGCACCCTCAGCAGCACCAGGAAACCAGTTAGGAACACACAAACTTGGGTCCACTGAATGTTACCATTGAATGTGTGATATGAGTTTATTCAAGTGTTCCTCATAGTAGATGAAATAATTAAACACAATAAGCTTAATGCAATACTTTCCACTACTTAAAATTGCAAAACGCCAGTGTTCCTGAAGATCTTACATTGTTCCATGAACCAATGTCCCTTTGATTAAAGTTTTAACAGTAGTAAAGGATACCAAATTCTTGGATAAAATAGCTCAACCTGGAGGGACCAGAGAGATAGCATGGAGGTAGGGCATTTCGAATCCCGGCATCCCATATGGTTCCCCAAGCCTGCCAGGAGTGATTTCTGAGCTTAGAGCTAGGAGTAACCCCTGAGCGCTGCTGGGTGTGACCCAGAAACAGAAACAAAAATAGCTCAACCTGGGGTCTGCTTGCTTTTCATACAGTCAACTGGGTTCCATTTCCAGGATCCCTTATGGTCCCATTTCCCCCCACCCCAACCCCCACTCCAGCACAGCCAAGAAAAATTCCTGAGTGCAGAGACAGAAACAGCAGGGATCAAACAAACAACGCCCCCCAACAAAAAAGAAAGTGGTATGAAGGTTATTTTTGGTTTTTTTTTTTTTTTTTTTTTTTTTGGTTTTTGGGCCACACCCGGTGATGCTCAGGGGTTACTCCTGGCTATTTGCTCAGAAGTAGCTCCTGGCAGGCACGGGGGACCATATGGGGAACCGGGGAATCGAACCGTGGTCCGCAGGCAAGGCAGGCACCTTACCTGCAGCGCCACCGCCCGGCCCCGAAGGTTATTTTTGGAATCGAGGGAATAGGTAGGCCAAATAATTTGATCTACAGAAAAAAAATCTTTGGTAGGGAGGAAGAGTAGGTAGTTTTTATAATGTGATTTACAAACAAGAATAGTAATTTTCTTTAGGTAATTTCTTTCTATTTTGTATTTGAGTCTATATCCAAGTAGCTCAGGTCTACCCCTGGCTCTGTGCTTGTGGTCAGCTAAGATCAATTTATGAGGGATCATGCATGCACTGTCAAGAATTGAACCATGGGGCCGGAGAGATAGCATGGAGGTAAGGCATTTTGCCTTTCATGCAGAAGGTCATTGGTTCAAATCCCGGTGTCCCATATGGTCCCCTGTGCTTGCCAGGAGCGATTTCTGAGCATGGAGCCAGGAATAACCCCTGAGCACTGTCGGGTGTGGCCCAAAAACCAAAAAAAAAAAAAAAGAAAAAAAAAAAAAGAATTGAACCATGATTCCTGTGTGCAAAGTATGTGCTCAATTCATTGAGCAAACTTTCTGGTCCCATTATAATTCTTAAAAAGTAGATACGGGGGGCTGGAGAGATAGCATGGAGGTAAGGCATTTGCCTTGCATGCAAAAGGGCAGTGGTTCGAATCCCAGCATCCCAGTCCTTCAAGCCTGCTGGAGCAATTTCTGAGGCTAGAGCCGGGAGTAATACCTGAGCGCTGCCGGGTGTGACTCAAAAACCAAAGGGAAGGGGAAAAAAGTAGATATGGAGATTTAAAAGTCCCAATAATTTATAGAGGGACTAATAACATCAGACACTGTGGTTCTCAGCTTTACTAATGTACTATAGTATCATAAGCATCCCCACATATACTAAAAGATTAAACAAAAACAAGACCAAACAACCCTTGACCTCTTACCAGATGAATGTTTTAGGGGGATGGGAAGCTCATACACAGAGGCAGTCAGGAGTAACTCCTAGCCCTGTACTCAGAAATCACTCCTAGAGGGACTGTATGGGATGTTAGGGATCTAACTCAGGCTGGCCACATGCAAGGCAAATGCCCTCTGTTGCCACCGTATGGCTCCACTCCCCTCTTTTAATTTTGCTGATGAATTTCTATAACCTTCACTCTCTACCTTACGTTAGGGCTACATTCGGTAGTCATAAGACTTACTCCTGACAGTGCTCGGGGGACTATTTGTGGTGCTAGAGACTTAACCAGAGCAGTTAATATGCAAAGTCAAGAGTCTTAAACCTTGTACTATCACTTTTTTTCTTGAGATACACCCAGTTGTGCTCAGAGCTTACTTCTGGCAGGCTCAGAGGTGTGCTGAGAAATAGGGTGCTGGGGAAAATTAAACTCAGGTCAGTACCTTAGCAACTGAACCATCTCTCTTCTCCTTTCTGGCTCCTGATCTAAAATTTTAATTTACTTTAAATGTTAATTTGAAATATTGTTAATTGGGTTTTCTTTGTTATTTTTGGTTTGGGGGCCACAACCAACCACACTCCTGACTGTTCAGAAGTAGCTCCTGGCAGGCTCAGGGGATCATATAGGATGCCAGGAATCGAATCCAGGTCTATCCTGGATCAGCTGCATGCAAGGCAAATGACCTACCACTATGATCTACCACTTGTGCTACCTCACCAGCTCCAAATATTGTTATTGATGCTTTACTATTAATACATCTTGCTATTACACACCATTCACCATCACCACCACTGCCAACACATACACACACATTCCTCAACTGTCTTTGTTCCCTCTCACCTCCTTATTTTCTACTTGACAGAACCAGTTACACCTGCTGTCTGTTGGGCGTGTCAGCTGCCAATCATCTTAAGTCACTTCTACCCACAATCCTATAATATAAGGCAGTTTATTCACTATTTCCCTATTACTTTTAAGGAGAAACCATTCTTTCGTTTCATTTTGGGGTTTGATCCAGTGACACTCAGGGTGCACTCCTGGCTCAGCATTTAGGAATCACTCCTGGCACTGTTCTTGGACCACATGAGATGCTTGGAATCAAACCTGGATTGGCTTAATGCACAGCAAGTGCCCTATCCACTGCATTATTCCTCTGACCCTGGGAAGAATATTGTTTTTAGTAAGCAGAACCAAGTATAGTGAAGCAACAATTAATAATATGGGATGCACACTTAATTACCTTGTCTCCAAGTCCAGTAACCTATACCTTAAAAATGAAATCTAGGGTTGGAGCGATAATATAGTGGGTAGGACATTTATCTTGCATGCAGCTGACCCAGGTTCTATCTATCCCCAGTATCCCATATGGTCCCAAGCACCACCAGGAATAAATCCTGAGCATACGGCCAGGAGTAAACCCTGCTGGGTGTGATCCCCAAAAGCAAAAAAATTTTCAGAATGTTTATTTCAATATGGTTTTGCTTTCGAGGTACTAAACTGCACTCTCTATTCACATTTCCTTAGTATATGTGAAAAACAAAAATGTAGTTTGCTTAAGTTTTACAGCAGGGTTCAAATGTTCAGTTTGAAAACTCAGTTCTGATAGAATACTTACCCTAGAAATTGTGGACTAGCCTTGATTTTATTTGCCTTATGCTTAAAGATGGGGTAAGCAAGAATGATAGGAAACTTGCCTTGCATGTAGCTGACCCAGTTTTGATCTCTAGCATCCCATTTAGTTCCCTGAGCTCTCAGGAGTAATCCATGCATGCAGAGCCAGGAGCAACTACTGAGCACTGCTGGGCCTGGCCACCAAAAATTAAATAAAGAATAAAAACAGCTTGAAGGACCAGAGCAATATTACAGCAGGTAGCCTATTTGCCTTCCATGTGACCTACTAGGGTTTGGTCCCTGACATCTCATATGGCCCCTCAAGCCTGCCAGGAGTGATTACTGAGTGAACAGCCAGGAGTAACTCCTCAGCACTGCCAGGTATGACCCATAAACAAACCAAAAGAATAGTTGGAGAGAAAAGCTCTAAAAATTCAGAAACAAAATGATTCCAAACAGCTTATATTCTTTTATATGGGTGTCTTAAAGTTCCATCTGATTCAGACAGAGAAAATAGAATGGACTAACTTGTGACTCTAGTTCTCTGGACTGTTTTGGCACTCCCTTTCTCACATCTGCCACACCAAGTTTACAAGCAGAGAAAGAAAAGCAAAAACTTTTGGAGGGAATTCTCAGTAAATGTGAATAAAGATAAATTGAAAACATCATAATGAAAAAAAAAAAAAAGAAAACATAATGATTCTATATTCAATAACTTGGGTGATCACTATAGATGTTTCATAGCTCCAATATAAATGCATGCACTACATGTATAAGGTATTGAGTAAAATTCACAGTACCACCAAAAAGGTAAAGTGGTATATTCAAATTTACATACATTTAGGGGCAGAATCGAGAGTACACTGGGTAGGGAGCTTGTCTTGCATGTGTCCAACCCAGCATCCTATGTCCCATGAGCCCACCAGGATTGATTCCTATGTGCAAAGGCACGAAGGAGTAACACCTTAGCAGAGCATCGTATGGTCCAAAAGCAAAATTTAAAAAAAAAAATTTTTTTTACATACATTAGACACGTGGTTTTCAACCATTGGTCCTGAACTCCATATAAAAATACTAAAGAACATTGCACTACAAAAGCATTAGACTGGTTCATTTTGCTATGTAAATATATTAAAATAAATTTTAATAAACCTGTAAAATCTTTCAAGAGAGTTCACTAGGATACCTAGTATACAGAACAAATCAATACAACATTAGGAAGATTAAAACCCTCTCTACTATTCACTACCAATCAAGAGTTTCACAGTGAAAAAGAGGATGCTTTAGATCAGATCCATTAAACAAAAGGCATCAGAAAACACTGCTAGTAAAGTGGCCCAGATGGAACCCAAACTGATGCCTTCTACAGTGCTGCTTGACTATACCTGTCTTGCTGGTTTACTAAACAAGCCAGATCTTACAAACTCAGTCTGACCACTTAAACACTTCTGTGTTGTGCTGCTCCAAGGAGCCCAAACAGATAAAACCTGTATAATGCACAACCCATATCTAAACAAAAATAAAACAAACAAAAAGGAAATTACCTCATGCTCCTTTTCCTGAAGCAAAAGAACAATGTCTCCTGGTTCCATTCCTGGGGCCTGGTCTGCCTCCCCAGTAAATGTAATTCTCTGTCCATGTTTCATCCCTTTGTCTACGTGAACTTCAAGAATCTTGACTTCTTTAATCACCTTCTTCCCTTCACATTTTTTACAGCGGTCTTTTTCATTAATTACCTCTCCTGAAAAGAGAAGTTAAATTTCTAGTGAGAAAAAGAAAACGTGTGCACGTATGTGTGACAACCATAAATAGTCTGGGTGCTAGATCATGGCATTATTAAATAAAATTTTATGCTTTAAAAAACTGTTATCCAAAGTTTGTTTAAACCATCATTCTGATTACCTGAGGAACCCTGCTACCTGATCTCTACTTCCTAAAATTAAAACAAAGCCTAATGACCAAGGAAATAAAACAAGTGAGATGCTAGAATTTGCCTTATTTTTTAGTCTCATAAAAATTTAAGGATGAGGGGCTGGAAAGATAGCATGGAGGTGGGGTATTTGTCTTTCATGCAGAAGGTCATCGGTTGGAATCCCAGTGTCCCATATGGTCCCCCGTGCTTGCCAGGAGCAATTTCTGAGCATGGAGCCAGGAATAACCCCTGAGCACTGCCGGGTGTGACCCAAAAACCAAAACCAAAAAAAAAAACAAAAACAAAAAAAAAACAAAATTTAAGGATGAAAAGAAACAATTCAAATACATATCCTTGGGCCTGAGAGATAGTTTAAATAACTAGATTCAAGCTCCATCCATTTCCCATTCTCACCTCATCTGAAAGGTGTTGTCTTAGTGGTAACAAGACTGAACACCATGAGCCTGAGCTCATCACTGGTTTGAGCAAAAAATCATTGAGCCCACAGGGCTAGGCTGAGTAAGCAAGAAGTAGTCCCTGGGTTCCTGAACACTGAATGGTATTGCAACCCCTAGCCCCAATTAAAGAGTCTTTGTCATTAATACATGGTATAATTGATATAGGACTTCATTTCATAAATCCATACCCTCTCTAGGTATGACACACTGATAACGTCCAAAACCAACTGAAAAGGCTGAATTTTAGGTAGCACTAAACACCTGTAAGCCATATTTAGGACATCAAGTTTCTACATATTCTAAATATTCCTGTTTAGTCATCAAAACATTGATAAGTGATATAATAAAGTATATATAAAGAGGTTGAAGCGATAGCACAGCAGTAGGGCGTTTGCCTTGCACACAGCTAAAACTAGTACAGATCCTGGTTCAATTCCCGGCATTCCATGCCGGGAGTGATTTCTGAGCGCAGAGCCAGGAGTACTTCCTGAGTGCCGCCGGGTATGACCCAACCCCCTCCCCAGTATACGTAAAATTGTATAAACTGAAAAAATAGCACTGATTTCTAATAGATGAGTTTCAGCATACTTTATGCTTAGATGACATACATTATGGACTCCAGGAACAATTTCAAGATCACTACTTTGGCCAAATATGCTGTGCAAATACACCAATTCCTCCAAGTAATTAAGTCATGGGGAAAAAATTAAGTTCACCTTTCGATTCTAGATAGTGTCATTTGTCAATAACATAAGGTAAAAAAGGGGAGCCGGGCGGTGGCGCTGGAGGTAAGGTGCCTGCTGCCTTGCCTGCGCTAGCATAGGATGGACCGCAGTTCGATCCCCCGGTTCCCATATGGTCCCTCGTGCCTGCCAGGAGCGACTTCTGAGCGCATAGCCAGGAGTAACCCCTGAACGTCACTGGGTGTGGCCCAAAAATCCAAAAAAAAAAAAAAAGGTAAAAAAGCAATGAGACTCTTTAGGATGGAGGATAAGCAGCTTATACAAATCTCATCACTTCTAAAAGTAATATGAAATAGGATATTTGAAACTGCTGTCCAATGTAATAGCTACTAAACATCTAAACCTAGCTTCTTAACCATATTTCAAGTAATCAGTTGTAATGAGATGGTTCTTTGGGAGGTGAGTTGAGATTTGGCTATACCAAAGTTCCCAAAAGGGAAAGGGATATATCCTATAATCCCTATCCAGGGAATACAGGAGAAGATAGTTTGTTAACAATTCTCTGCAATAAGTAATTGCACACAGATTATTGAGAAAATAGGCAAGAAAATTTATGATGCAAGCTGTTCACCCACAAGCCAATAACTCCAACAAATAGAATCACAAAACTAGATGACAAACCCATCTAAGCTCTCCTGTCTTCAATTTATTGAAATCCAAATTCAAGCCCCTCCCCAAGGGGAGGGGAAAATACCAACAGAAAATGAATACAAATGGGAAACAAATGGGGATTATTTCAAAAGGCCTCAATTTACTTAATAACCAGTAGTCATAGATGACTTTGTGACTACCAGAAAAAGCATACATATATGAAACTTTTCTACCACTACAGAAAAGCTTATTAGATGGAACTTCTCCCAAAAAGGTCTTGCAAACTCAGGCAGACAGGTTACATTGCACACACCTGTTTTCAAATTACTGCATAATCAGAAAACAATATCTCTAGCAATAAAGTTTTCAATTATTTTGGGGGGCCTAATGGCACTCAGGGTTTACTTCTGGCTCTATGCTCAGGAATCACATGCCAGGAATTGAAACAAGGTTGGACAAAAGCAATTAGTGATCCCTGAGTACAGTCAGTAATAAGCTCTGAGCACCAAAAACAAAACAAAATGAAACAAAGAATTAATGGCATGTATACCTTCTCCATTACAGTCAGAACACACGGATTGCATCTGTTGTACCATTCCAGGAGCCAGCTGTCTGATCATGATGCGTACACCTCGACCTCGACAAGCACTACATTTTTGCACAGCTCCAGATTTCCCACCTTGTCTAAAGCAAGCAAAAGCATAAGTTAAATATTTTCCATGGACAGTTCCAAAAGAAAATAAATTATGTCTTTCACCTTTATCTTCAATCCCAATAAAACTTTAACAACTAAAATAAAAACAGGCCTGTTTTGGTTGCAGGCTGGGATGGAAGGTGGAGGCATGGGATACACTCTGGAAACATTGGTAGAGGAAAGTTGACACTGGTGATGGGATTGGTCCTGAACATAACTATGAATAACTCTGTAAATCATAACTTAAATTAAAAAAAAAAAAACCTGAGCCAGAGCCATAGCACAGCAAATAGAGTGTCTGCCCTGCAATTGGCTGACCCAGCTTCAATCTCAAGCCTGCCAGGAGTAATTTCTGAAGGCAGAGGTAGCTCCACCGGATGTAACTCAACCCCTCCCCCCATCTGTATTGAGTAGGTTTTTGTTGGGGGGGGGCCCACACTTGATGATGCTCAGGGGTTACTCCTGGCTATGCACTCAGAAATCCCTCCTGGTTTGGGGACCATATGGGATGCTGAGGGATCGAATCACGGTCTTCCTAGGCTAGCACAGGCAAGGCAGACACTTTACCACTTGTGTCACTGCTCTGGCCCGTCTTGAGTAGTTTTAAAATTCTTTTAAAGTCAAGTTTTATCTGATAAAGACTATACCATGTATATGTAATATACTATATAAAACAAATTAATTACATAAAATTAGAACACGCACTTACCCATTGCATGCACTACAAAGTACATTCTTGCTAAGTTGTAGTTTGGTTGTCTTGCCATTATACAGATCTTCTAAAGATACTCTGAAGATAAAAAGAGTAAGGTTCAATCAAATTTGTCAACTTTTCTTAAACAAGATAAAAATCATTAGATATA
>PVKC010049797.1:0-10634 GCA_004027635.1 Crocidura indochinensis
CCTTCCTTCCTTCCTTCCTTCCTTCCTTCCTTCCTTCCTTCCTTCCTTCCTTCCTTCCTTCCTTCCTCCTTTCCATTCATCCTTCCTTCCTTCCTTCCTTTCTCTTTATTGTTTTTTTGGGGGAGGCATGCCTAGAAGTGTTCAGGGTTTTTTACTCTCTGTGCTCAGGGATCACTCCTGTTGAGCTCTGGGGACTATAAGTGGTGTCAGAGATAATAATAATAATAAAAAAAAACGTTGGCTAGCAAAGAAAGTGAACTTATTGTCTGTACCATTTGTACTATTGCTCAGCCTAGAGTGACAGAATTTCATGTCTCTAGCCTCTGTTCTTAACTATAATACCTGGATTTTACATACTTCATAAGGTGATAGAAAGTAGTTTGCCACTTTCTCCAACTATGAAAGGGAAACAGGGGAAGGAGCCTGGCACTGCCAAAGGAACCAAGGCTTAGACATGAGAGTCAGCCAGTGAGGGCAACCTTTGGGTCACAAATTCCATACATATGAACCTATAATCTGGATGAGACTTGCTGAGTGCTTGTTCAAAAGCTTATTTCAAGGCTGGAGAGATAGCACAGGGATAAGATGCTTGCCTTACCTATATGCCTGTAGCTAACCCTGGTTTTACTCCTGGTGCTCTGTATGGGCCCCCGATCATCTCCAGGAGTGATCCCTGAGCCCAGAGCTTTCTGAATCTGCTTTCTGGGATAGTGCCCAGAAATCTGTGTTTTATTTCATTTTAATTAACTTTGTTTATTCATTATTCACCTTCCCTTCCTTTTGTTGTTGTACTTGTGATGGCTGGAAGTCAAACCTACTTAATCTCACTGCTTGCATATGCTGGATTGTGCCACTAATTAGGGCCTCATGCTTTAGTATACCTTAGTTGAGGGGCACTGGAGACCACACACTTGTCCCTGGGATCACATTTAGGTGTGTTCAGGGTGGGGGGCAATGCTGAACATTGAACTCACAAACTCACCAACCTTGGACATGCAAGGCACATCCTTTAGTCAATGAGCTATACCCAGGCCCCCCAAATCTGCCTTTTAAAGAAATTTCAGCACTCAGACACAGCTAAGCTCCTATCAGAGATCCCTTTTAATTTCTGCAGCTGTTGCCAATGAAACTGTCATTTTCTCAAGTCTCAGCATCCATAATAAATAGAAAGACAACACTGAAATTTCTTTTTTACTGCTTCCCTGTATTGCCCTTGGTCTAAAGACTTTTTTGTAATTTAGTATGTTCTTTAAGTCTATTTCATGATGTTTAAAAATAAAATAAAATGGCCTTGAAATATAGCTTTACTGCTTCCTATCATTCATTTTCCTGTGTAAATATTTTTGAGTTAGAGATTCGCTGCCACGCTTCATAACACATTTATATAAGAAAGTATATTCAGAATTTCAAGCCACAACTTCGGAAATAGACTTTCCAATAAATAGACTTTCTAAGCACAACATCTTCTTAAGTAGGGGACTGTATACATTTTTAAGCTTTCGTAGTTATTTGTTAATTTTTACAACTGGCTTGAGCAGGCCACAGATTGGGAAGCTCTGAATTTTCTCATAGTCACTTCTCAGAACTGACTCTGTATCTTACCTGATGTGCAAATGTCTCAGGTGTTTGTGGGCTTTTGCCCATTTGGGACATAACAGTTAGATGAGTCAAAATAATTTTTTCTTTTACTACTTGCAAATTTATTCAGTGAACAAATACTTTGTGGGAACTGCTAGTAAACTAGTAGCTTCTCTAGGCCATAGAAATTCAAGCAGGAGTCTCTGCTTCAGGATTTCAGTCTCATGTGGAATAAAATTTTCAGATCAAACACCAGGGAGAAAATATATTGATCACACAGGGAAGGAATTGAACCAGAAGGTATCTGCAAGAGGCAGGTCACAAAGGGAGAAAATTCATTCTTTTAATTTATTTATATAGTGGAAAACACTCAGGAGATCATTATGTTACCCTTAAGGCAGGAGATGCTAAATGAGAGGTGAAAGAAAATGAGAACCCCAAATTCTATTGCTTTAAGGTTCTTGGGGGGACTGTAGCCTGAGAATTCTGCATATATTTTTGGTTTTGCCTTGTTTTTATTTATTATTATTATTTTATTTTGATTATTAAATTATTGGTTATTATTAACTATTATATAAAATATTTATTATTATTTATTTATTTTATCTTCTAAGAGGTGTTAAGGAATCCTGGGTATCCTTCCTGGGGAAGTTTGACAGCTGGACTGGAGATTTAATGTCAGAGCCTGAAGGTGTGATGCTGCTGAGTCCCTGTGCTATCAGGTTTTATCTGGATCGCCTCAGCAGTGCTTGAGGGTTCCAAAGCTGCATTCTGTGATGCCCAGAAGACCATGTGGTTCTGGGTATTGAACTGGGGGCTGGTCAAGGAACCCATGTGTCTGTGTTTAAGAATCCCTTTTACTTCCTCTTCTGCTCTTGTTTTTGTCACTGCTACCCATAAGATTAAAACGCCACCATTTTTTTTTTCATTTTTAATTTTCTGTTCCATTGCAGAACACTTTGGGATTCTCTTAAGTAGGCTATTTTCCACCTTTATTTTTTTTAATTGTTTATCTACTTCTCAATTATCTTTGTACCTGATATTCTAACCAACATTGAAGCAGTGGCACAGGCAGTTGCAATAATCTTTGACCTACCTATCATGGCAGCCTCTCTTCCTCTCCAACTCCTGGAAGCAACAGAGAAATGGCAACAACCACATCAGGAGCAGGAGGGAAAAATGGTAGGTTTTGGTGTTCTGTGCCATGAATAAGTTTCCTGGTAGAAATTTTACAAGCATTTTATACACAGATGAGGTTGCTACAACCTCTCCAAGGACTTCCCAAGAAAACTTTCAGACTAGAAGAATAAATGAATGTGTCATGGTTAGTTTGATTGTTCATGTTTCGGGAGATAGGACTGGGGGAGGAGACCCATCAGATAAGGTCTAATGATTGAGCACCAACAGATTGGACTCTATGCTCTTAGAGAGAGAGCATTGTATTGGAAATACTACAGACATCTCAACCTCAACTTGTCCACTCAGCTCTCACTGATTTGCCTTTCCCATTCAATTCCTTTCCAGAAAGATTGGTTTCCTCTGTGCAGAGCCACTCAGCCAAAGAACCTTGAGCTAGGCTGTGACTTTCCTCTCCACTTCATTCTCTCCCATCCATCCTTTAGATCCTCAGCAATGACAATTTGTTTCACTTTCTTTTTGATTTCCAAATCTGTTATGAGGTAAACATATGCCCTCTTTCTCTAGTAAATCTCCCGATATATTTGCCAGGATGACCATCTTCATCATTTTTCCTGTCCTGGATCTAGCACCAGCTCAGTTCATACCTTCCATTTTGTAGCCAGAACAAGTGTCTCAAATTGCAGCTCTAATCACACCACCCTCTGGTGATTTTATCTTTGTTACAAGCTGTCTGATACTTGCAGCATCAAGTCATGATCTTCTTGACTCAATTTGCAATATAACCCTATTGACCTTTTACTGATTCCATTTTCACCTCTGCCTGCTTCCATTTTCATGCCAACCATTCTGAACCAAGGCATCTGGAGCATTAAGTAATTATAAGTACTTGTGTTTTTCCTTAAAAAATACTTTTAGGTAAAATTATATGAAACTCAAAACACACAGTTGGGAAGTGAGAAAACATTATTTTAAAGCCAAGATTTGCTGTTTCTGAAGACTGGGGTCTTTTTGACAGACTGGGTTAGGGAATTTACAGAACTTGGCAGCACACTCTGGAGTTCAGCAATAAGGGAGAGAGGAAACAAAAATCCTGACATCATCTCACTATAGGTCTGTCCTTTCTCTCTGACCCAGATGATTTTTGCAGATGTGAGGGGTGACTGAGCTCCAAGATTAATCATCACTGCAAAATTTATTGTGGCCAAAAAGAAGGCACACTATTCATCTGTGAACTGTGCTCACACCCCATTGCTTGAGTTTAATCAGACTAATGAACCAGCTGGCTTCCTTTCTAAAATGATTTCTGCTGTTTTCATTACTGAATAACAGCACAGCAGGATTTGAAAAGGAGTTAGATGAGAATTCAGCTGGGGAGAAAGGATATCATCCAAGTTAGCCTGCTTAAGAGTTGGATGGGTGGGGTGAGGGCTTATGAGACAGAGACACTAGAGTGTGGAAGAAAAAGGGCCAGGGATTTGGAGGCCTCTGATAGAGCCTCTCACTTCCAGGCAAATTTCTATGGAAGAAAGTATGTTGGTGAAGTATAGATAAAGAGAAGATTTAGTGACCAATGGAGAGAACACAGGATGAGGAAGAAACCAAAACCCAAGCAAGCATTCTTTCATCTCACATTTACTATGCTGCTGCTTGTCATGGTAATTTTGGGACGGTGCTTTTAAATACTGAAGATACAACCAGGAACAAGGTATGGACTCCAAAATTATAAATAATTGCTTTTAAGATTTTTTTTAAAAATGATTTTTGTTTGTTTGTTTGTTTGTTTTGAAGGTGATGTAGGGATTGTTCCTGCCAGTGTTGCCAGGGCCTTGAATATACTAGATGTGTGATCTATCACTTGAACTATATTCCTGGCCTCTCAAATATTTTAAACTACACATAGTTCTTCCTTTAAGCCAAAACTTTTAGGTAAGTCCAATAATGAAACAGAGAAATGGTGTATCTGTTATTTCTGGGACACTCACTGGCTGATAACTGAGGTCCCTAGTGAAACTCTTCTGAAAAATTGGGCAATAGTACAGTGTCTCATCCTGTGGAACAAGAATGACTCAAGAGTAGGGATGTTTTTATCTGCCTTCAACATTTGATTTGAGATCCTTGGAAATGGAGATCTGGACAATCGATATTGTCTTATGCTGGCCTGGTCTCTATTAAGAAACAGCAGAGAACCACAACAACCAACTTAATAAATATGCCTGTCAAAAGGGTAGGGGATGAAAGATAGGTGGGTGGAGGAAAACCTTGGGACACTAATGGAGGAAAGTTGACATTAGTGGTGGAAATGGTGTTAGAACACTCTATTCCCCAAACTTAACTATGTATAGCTTTGTATATCATGAAAGAAAGAAAAGAAAGAAAGCAAGCAAAAGAAGGAAGGAAAGAAAGAAGGAAGGGTGAGAGGAGAGAATGGAAAGGAAAAGAAGGAAGGAAAAAAGAAAGTAGGGGCTGGACTGGAGAGATAAAACAGCGGTATGGCATTTGCCTTGCACACGGTAGACTCGGATGGACCCAGGTTTGATCCCCAGTATCCTATATGGTCCCCTGAGCCAGCCAGGAGTGATTTCTGAGTGTAAAGCCAGGAATAACTCCTGAGCAACATTGGGTGTGGCCCAAACCCCCCCCCCAAAAAAAAGAAAAGAAAAGAAAAGAAAAAAAGAAAAGAAAGTAAAAGAAAAGAAGGAAGGAAAAAAATAAAAAATAAAAAAGAGAAAGAATGATAAGAAAGAAAGAAAGCAGAGCCAACCTAACCTAGTCACTAACTGCAGAGATCTCAGTAAAATGAGTGGCTTTCAGTAACACCTGGAATTTGGAATTGGATGCTGCCAGGTTTTGTTCTCCTCTTTGTCACCTACCCCTTTCTTTCCTCTCTTTGATTCTATTCCTCACTTTGAAGAGCATTTTCATCCACACATCGGCTTCATTGAGTGGATGGGAACAATGAGTAGCCACACATTGGTCTTGAGGTGGCCCCCACTAACATCCTAATTGTCTCCTCCTGGTCATGTGACATAGACCATGACCTCATCCAGAGGCTGGCCAGGAGCTATAACTTGGACTCACTTTAAAAACATGCTTCGGGACATGTGAATTGCTGCATTCCGAAAACCTGAGTTACAAGTCACAGTGGAAAAATTGCCAGTTTGCCTAGAGGAATAAAAATATATTTTATGTGGATTTGTAGTCTAGAATGGTGGTTACAGGCCAGATGATTATGTACCCATCTTGGTCCCTTCCACCCAGGGAATCCTAGTTCATTTCAGTAGAGAAGATTGGGGTCAGGCTGTAAATAGAATTGGAGGGTCAGGTTAAATAGCTTTGATTTTATGCTGAAAGCAATGAATATCTCAACTGTAAGAATTACAAGATAAGACTATACATTTAGAAAGGTTATTATGGGGATAGAGAGATACCACAATGGGTATCTTGTCTTGTTTGCATCTGACCCAGGTTCGTCCTCAGTTCTTCCCCACCCCACCCCCTGAGCATCTCCAGGAGTGATCAATGAGCACAGAACCAGGATTAAACCCTGAGCACAGACCCAGGTGAAAGCCTTGAATACATTAGGGTGTGACCACAAAAATTAATTAATTAATAAAAAGAACAGTAAAAAGTCGTTCTGATAAAGTGCAATGCAACCTGAGATTAGGAGACCATTGGGAGGCTGACAGAACAATCTGGAGAAGAACAGAGGAAGCCAGAATAAAGGTAAATGACTGTAGAGACTATAAAGAAGCAGATGTGTTCAAGGAATGTCTCAGGAAAATTTAAAAGGATGTGGAGGTCTGATTAAATCAGACTCTATCAGGAGTGGAAACGCTGACTGGAGAATGACTGGTGTCTGGGGAAGGAGTTTCTCTAGGAGAACAGAAAGATTTCAGAGAGGGAAGATGGGAAGGTGAGGAGAAGGTGGGTGGGAGAGATGAGATGTGGAGATGACATTCCTAACCATCTGTGCTTCTGAATCTGGTGATGTTTCTTATTCTTCAAAGCAGATTGTGATCAATCCAATGCCTTGCACCTTTAGAAATGCTGAATCTATTAGTACCTGGTTGGTTGTAGCCAAAAGCTGCTTTTGGCTACAACCAACCAAGTACTAATAGATTCAGCATATATATATATATATATATATGATGGAAGTAAGAGAAAGATCTCTGATGGGCCAAGAAGAGCATGTTCTAATATGTTGGGGCAGATACCAAACTGCTGTAGTATTTGCCTCAATGAAGAAAACCAAACAAGTGACAAAGCTACTTGTGACTTTACTTTCCACTAGCCTGTCCTCTTCCTCTAAACTTAAAAGTAGTGGTCTTTAATTATTCTAAAAAAAATAAGACTTGTGATACTTAGTCATTTACAAAGAGGCAAGGAGAAATGAGGAAGTAGAAATGTCTGGAAGAAATTTTTTGCCCTTCATTGTAATGCCTCTAGAAAAATTGAAAGTATCACAAACTAAAATGAAGCAGATATGAAGTTTGAACCCTGTTTTGTACATGGAAGGGTACTGTTTAGGTAGCTTAGAATAAAAGAGTTTTGGAACCTGAAATCAGAACAACTGGGGCCAAATATTGAACACTATTATTTAGATAACTAAATAGTTTATAAATGTTATAAAGTTCAACCTATCTGAATGTTTTCTCATTGCAAAAAAAAAGAAGAGGATAGTTTTGTCCTTACAGTTGAATGATTAATCTATGTGTGAGTAATTGAAAATTTGAAAATTTACCAAGTTGTAATGTTACATGCCCGAGTCACTCTATAAGAAGTGGTGGAGTGAACATTCCAACCCAGGTTTTACCACAGTAGGAGTGTTCTAACTTTCTTAACTTTCTAGCAGATTCTCTTGACTTCCACAATATCTTGTGATGCTCCCCACTTTCACTTGGAATGAAATATAAATAATAAGATCAAACATAGATCAAGAATAGGCAATGTTTCTTTCTTGGGACCTTGGAATGTGCCCTGTTATGGATAAAGTTCTTCTTTTATAAACAGCAGGGACTAGCATGACCCACTGCACAAGCTAATTGGAAGGGTGAGACTCAGTGTCAACAAATGTTCACATCAAGTGTTCATGTGGCTGGTGCTAATTCAATGGTAACTAAAATTCTAACTCTGAGCTTGTATCTTCTAACAAGCTCTGCTGACCATGGCAGCATGGCAATGGCAGAGCTAGATGCAATAAGAGCAGCACCCACTAATGTTTGTAGAAGACCAGGAAGCCTCCAAGTTCCAGAAAACAACTTTTATTTAAATAATTTTATTAAATTCACAACAACCCATTTAAACAGATGCCATTCTTCATATTTTTGCAGATGAATATAGCACAACATAAAGAAGTAGGTAATTACTTACCCACAGCCATTCAGCAAGTGCTTTTTACCTGGATAAAATCCTGAGGACTCTCAAGGGTCAATCTTCATTTGTTGGGGCCAGAAAGATAGCATGGAGGTAAGACGTTTGCCTTTCATGCAGAAGGTCGGTGGTTCGAATCCCAGTATCCCATATGGTCCCCTGAGCCTGCCAGGAGCGATTTCTGAGCATAGAGCTAGGAGTAATCCCTGAACGAGGCTGGGTGTGACCCAAAAACATAAAAAAAAGATGGGGTCAAATCTTCATTTGTATGGGATGCCAACACATGAGGCCCCAAATTTGTTTGGAAACTGTTCACCAGACATTCTTATGTTCTAAAAAGGAATGAAGAAAGCACCTTATAGAAAGTGCGTGATTTCTGAAAAGACAGAACCAGCTCTCAACCCCAAACTGGCTCTAATCAGCTCCAGCCTTGCCAAGGCCAATGGGGGGAGGGAGGGAGAGAGAGAAAGAGAGAGAGAGAGGGAGAGAGAGCGATTGGAGAAGACATGGAGTCAGAAGTGAGAGAAGCACAGTCAGGAATCCTGTGGCAGGGTTGCTTCCAGCTTGCTTATCTGTATGCTCAGGGCAAGGGCTACAGTAGAAGTCACTGCCTGAGCAGTTATTTGGATGTAGGCTGTGAATCAGTCACAACCTTGGCATTAGCTCTAAGCTTTTGGGGACTCTGATCCCATTTTATGCTTGACCATGTTCTCTGTCCTGACAATGTAAAATGGGCCTGTGTGTATAAATGTGCATGTGTGTTATGCTCCCATATTAAAGAAAATTAAAGATGGAATTCCTGGAAACAACCACCAGAGGGGAACTCACATCCCAACTGTGTCCTCTCAAACTCACCCGAAAGTGGCACCAGAGTCCTCGCCCCCACATTGTTGGCAAAGCTGTGGAACTTCTGATTCAGTGACATTTCCCAGGATCACCATGTTCCTCCTCTAGAGTCCTTTGAAAGAGAACTGGGAACAGGAAGCCCACTGTCTCAGGGCATGGGACCAAGGATGATGTTTTTCAAGTAGTTGAAGACAGTGGGGTCCTAGAGAAGTGTGTGGAGGGTAGGAAGCAAGAAGCAACCTTTAGTTCCAGACTTGACTTCAGGTATTATTTTATCATCATTTTCAATCCCCTCAGTAATATTAGGAAGTGAGCAATATTATGTTTATTTACAGGGCAAGTAAAGTGAGGCTAAGAGAGATAAAAGTGTTTATCAAGTGCTGGAGAGATAGCACAGAGGTTTAGGGAGTTGCCTTGAACACTTGACTTGGATAAATAAGGGGTAGAGCTCTTGTTTTGCATGTATCTTGTAAGGTAAGACTAGCTACAACCCTAACCAAAAGTGTTCTCCAACCTCCTCTTCCTGGTAACCTTTTCTTTTGATATATAAAAGCCCACCTGGATTACAGGACCTTCCCCAACCCTGGTTGGTTCTGGATAATAAAGAGAGCAGTTATGGCTTTGGGTGGGCACAGAGGGAACACATGGCAGAGAGAGGGCAGGAGGCAAAAAGCAGACTGACTCTGATGACTCCTGACTGCTTGGCATTATTTCTCCACTGCTTCATCAAACACATCTGCCTCAGGGATTAGAAACAGGATGCCTGAGTGGTCTCACCAATGGTGCATTTTTATTTTACAGTATCCAACCTAGGTTTGATCCCCAGCATCCATATGGTTTCCTGAGCACTAGCAAGAATGCAGAACCAAGAGTATCACATTAACACTGTTGTGTGTTTCCTCCCCCCACCAAAAAAATGAGGAATTATAAGAAATATTTTCCCAACAATGCACAGGTTTATACTGAAAGAACCTTTTGGCTGTGGCCATGATGGAATTGGTGTGGTGTTGATAATGGTGATAATGTTAGTTATGATGGAGGTGGAGAGAGTGATGGCAATAGAAATGGTGGTATGATAGTAGCAATGGAGGTGGTGGCAATGGTATTGGTAGGAGAGAGGGAGAGTGGTGGATATGAAGACATCCAAGAAATAAACAAGTTTAGCAAGAGAGTTGATAGTCCCAGGACAGTGGCAGAAAAAGATATTTTAAGACTTGTCCAGGTCTAGCTCACAACATGAAGCTCACCACAAAGAGCGATGAGTGCAGTTAAAGAAATAACTACATTGAGAACTATCATAACAATGTGAGTGAATGAGGGAAGTAGAAGCCTGTCTAGAGTACAGGCAGGAGTAGGGTAGGGGAGGGAGATTTCGGACATTGATGATAGGAATGTTGCATTGGAGAAGGGGGGAGGAGTTCTTTACATGACTGAAACCCAACCACAATCATATTTGTAATCAAGGTGTTTAAAAAAAAGATATTAATTTAAAAAAGTAAAGACTATTTTTTAATTATTTTTTATTTTTTAATCATAGTGGTTTACATGATATTCACAGTAATATTCCATTTACAAATAAACATTGAATCAGGGGAATTCCCATCACCAAGTTGTTCTCCCTCCACCTCCATACCCATTCTGTCTCCCAAGTCCTCCACCCTCTCCCCAGGGACTTCTAGATTGAGTGACTCCCTCTGTTT
>PVKC010049798.1:0-10676 GCA_004027635.1 Crocidura indochinensis
TAGCACAGCAGTAGGGTGTTTGCCTTGCATCCTGCTGACCAGGGAGGGACCCAGTTCAGTTGCTGACATCCCATATGATAGCCTGCCAGGAGAGATTTTTTTTTTTTTTGGTTTTTGGGTCATACCTGGCAGCACTCAGGGGCCACTCCTGGCTCTACGCTCAGAAATCACTCCCAGCAGGCTCGGGGGACCATATGGGATGCCTGGATTGGAACCACCATCCCTCTGCATGCAGAGCAAAGCCCTATCTCCATGTTACTCCATGCTATCTCTCCAGCCCCTGCCACGAGCTATTTCTGAATGCAGAGCCAGGAGTAACTCAAATGCCTCTGGATATGACCCAAAATACAATCAAGCAACAAATAAATTATTAAAAAACAGTCCTTAAGTGACATGGAGATTCCTCCAAAAACTGGAAATTGAGCTCCCATAAGATCCACTCCTAGAGATATACCCTAGGAACACAAAAATACAATACAAAAATCCCTTCCTCGCACTTATATTCATTGCATCGCTATTTATAATAGCCAGACTCAGGAAACAACCAAGATGCCCTTCAACATATGAATGGCTAAAGAAACTGTGGTACATATACATAATGGAATATTATGCAGCCGTCAGGAGAGATGAAGTCATGACATTTTCCTATACACGGATGTACATGGAATCAATTATGCTGAGTGAAATGAGTCAGAGGGAGAGAGATAGATGCAGAATAGTCTCACTCATCTATGGGTTTTAAGAGAAAAGACATTCTTGCAATAATTTTCAGAGACAAAAGAGAGGAGGGCTGGAGTTCCAGCTCACTACATGAAGCTCACCACGAAGAGTGATGAGTGTAGTTAGAGAAATAACTACACTGAGAACTATCATCACAATGTGAATGAATGAGGGAAGAAAGCCTGTCTCGAGTACAGGCGGGGAAGGGTGAGGAGGAGGGAGATCTGGGACATTGATGATGGGAATGTTGCACCGGTGAAGGGGGTGACTGAAACCCAACTAAAATCATATTTGTTATCAAGGTGTTTAAATAAAGATATTTTTTGAAAGTCCTTTATAGTTAGATTTCAGACATACAATGAACCAGGGCCAATCCCACCACCAGTGTCAACCTCCCTCCAACAATGTTCCCCAAGTGCATGCCATACAACCCCCTCATACTCCCCAGCCTGCCACTTGTAACAGGCTCTTTGTAAGTTTAGATTGTGAAAATTTGGGTCCTTGATTCCATTGTTGTTGACGTTGGCTTGAATATTTATATTTATTTTTTGTTGTTTTTTTGTTTGTTTGTTTGTTTTGTTTTGGGGCCACACCCGGCAGCACTCAGAAGTTACTCCTGGCTACATGCTCAAAAATCACTCCTAGCAGTCTCAGGGGATCATATAGGATGCCAGGATTCGAACCAATGACCTTCTGCATGAAAGGCAAATGCCTTACCTCCATGCTATCTCTCCAGCCCCTATTTATATTTTCTTTCTTCTTTTTTTTTTTTTTCTCTTTTGTTTTTTGGGTCATGCCCAGCTGTGCTCTGGGCTTACTCCTGGCAAGGTCTGGGGAACATACGGGAAGCCGGGGATTGAACTCAGGTTGACTGTGTGCTATTGCATAATTTTTTCTCCATAAATTCTCAGGGTGCATCTGTGTGGAGAACGTGGGGCTGCTGGAGAGCGACTGTGCTGGACCAGGGCCTGGAGGGAGCGTCCTACAGGTGCTGAAGCCCGAGCAGGCTGCTCTCTGCTGAGTGACCTGGGCGGCCTGGAAGTCTCTCCTGTGGAGGACATTGATGGTGCAAACCCGGGAAAATGCCAAACCCGGAGCTGGGGAAACCCTGGGCACCAAAGTGCACCAGATGCTCAGTTGGCAGAGCAGGTGGGCAGGCCCTGAGCTCAGAGGCAGAGAAGCCCTACAATTAGCAACCCTTCCTGTCCATGCAGACTCACGCTGGCTCCCTGGGACACACGAGCAGCAGGTAATATGGGGTGAGGGGAGAGAACCTCGGGGGTATCTGCTGCATTGAGGCCTCTGACCACAGCTGCGTCTGTCTTCCCGCCCATGTCCCGGCTCAGCCTCATGGGCCACTGTCACATTCTCTATCTGGGAACGGCATCACCAAGGAGCTGTGGTAATTAAAGACTTGTCCTGCACACTGTGAACCTCTCCAGCCTCGCCGCTGAAGTCCCACAGCAGTCCTCCTTTTGTGGAGTGAAGCTTCTTTTGGGGGATGAAGAGGTTTGGGACAACCCAGCCGTGCTCAGGGGTTACTCTTGGCTCTGTGCTCAGAAATCGCTCCTGGCAGGCTCAGGGGACCATATGGGATGCTGGGGATCAACCCCAGTGGGTATCGGGCAAACACCCTACCACTGTACTATCGTTCCATCCCCCACCCCCAGAATGGTTTTGTGGTGGAAAAGTCTGGGCACTGGATCTAGGCAGCACATCCTGCGATGTGTGGCATTTGGTGGTCAAGGCCCTGCCGAAGTGAGGCGCCGGGGTCTGAAGGCCACTTCCGTCACCCCACACACCCTGGTGACCCTGGTCCCAAGTGCCTCACCCCTCACATCTCCTGGGAGATGGAAATGGTTCAAGGCCAAGTTACGCCGTGGGAAAAGAGTGCTCTGTGGCCAACACGGCCCTGCACCAGGTCTGAGACGCTAGTTATTTGTTTCTGGGGATTTTGTTTTCTACCCCGGAATTACTCCTGGTGAGGCTGAGTTCTCTATGAAAGCCGGAAGCAAAGCTGGGTCAGTTGCATGCCAGGTAGACAGATGCCCTCCCTGCTGTGCTGTGTCTCCTGTCCCATTAGCCACCATTTTGCACATGGCCAGCCCTGGTTCTTTCATGGCACCACAGGAAGACTTCCTGAGGACACCTGAGGACTGCTGGCGTGTTGGGGGGGGGGGGGCAAGCACTGCAGTGTCCCCATTAGCTGAGAGCCTCTGAGAGCAGACTACCCTGCCTCAAATAACCCTACCAAACCCAGCAAGCAACCCAAACCGGGGCTGGTGAGATATAAGGGAAGTGACTGAACCCCATTATTAAGTTTGCTTCTTTTGGGGGCCGGGTGGTGGCGCTGGAGGTAAGGTGCCTGCCTTACCGCGCTAGCCTTGGACGGACCGCGATTCGATCCCCCGGTGCCCCATATGGTCCCCCAGGCCAGGGGCGACTTCTGAGGGCACAGCCAGGAGTAACCCCTGAGCGTCACTGGGTGTGGCCCAAAAAAACAAAAAAGTTTGCTTCTTTTCTACATTTGTTTGGGGGCCACACCTGGCCATGCGTGGGGCTCCTGGTGGTGCTCAGGGGCCCATAGATGCCAGAGAGTGGTTGGCAGTGTACAAGGCAACTGCCCCCATCTGCTCGTCATTTGAGGGGAGTTTGGAGCCACACCCGGCAGTGCTCAGAAATTAGTCCTGGCAGGTTTGGGGAATCCTATGGGATGCTGGAGACTGAACACAGGTTGGCCACATGCAAGGCAAACATTCTACCTGCTGTGCTAATGCTCTGGCCCCGGCTCATCATTCTTTTGAGTTACACCTGGAGGTGTTCAGGTTCAGGGCTTACTCCTGGCAGGCTCTGGAGGTCAACCATGAGATGCTGGGATTCAAACCGGGTCCATCCTGTGTTGGCCATGTGCAAGGTCTCTTGGTCTCTTTTCTCCAGTCCCTGTTGCACATTTTAAAAGAAAAAAATTGAGATAGCATGGAGGTAAGGCGTTTGCCTTTCATGCAAAAGGTCATCGGTTCGAATCCCAGTGCCCCATATGGTCCCCCGTGCCTGCCAGGAGCAATTTCTGAGCATGGAGCCAGGAGTAACCCCTGAGCACTGCCGGGTGTGACCCAAAAACCACAAAAAAAAGAAAAAAAAATTGTTAAGCCCTCTGTCCTGATTTCTAAGTTCCTAGCTCGTAAGCTCTGATTAACCACAGCCGCTCTCCTGCAAATATTCTCTTGCCCCTTTGAACACATAAAAATGTGGAAAGCAGGGGGCCGGGCGGTGGCGCTGGAAGTAAGGTGCCTACCTTGCCTGAGCTAACCTAGGACGGACCGCGGTTCGATCCCCCGGTTCCCCATATGGTCCCCCGTGTCTGCCAGGAGCGACTTCTGAGCGAATACCCAGGAGTAACCCCTGAGTGTCACCGGGTGTGGCCCAAAAGCCAAAAAAAAAAAAATATGGAAAGCAGGGGGCAAAGAGATAGCACAGCGGTAGGGTGTTTGCCTTGCACACAGCTGACTCAGGATGGACCTGGGTTTAATGCCCGGCATCCCATATGGTCCCTGGACTCTGCCAGGAGTGATTTCTGAGCGCAGAACCAGGAGTAATTCCTGAACACCTCCAGGTGTAGCCCAAAAACCAACAGCAAAAAATGTGAAAAGTAGGGGCTGAAGCAGAGTATGGTGTTTATATTCAGCCAACCTGGGTTCAATCTCCGGCATCTCATATGGTCCCCTGAGCATTGCCAGGAATGACCCGAGTGCAGAGCCAGGAGTGACCCCTGAGCACCACTGGGTGTGGTGAAGCATTCCAAACTCTGGCTTTAATGCTCAGCTCCACCAAAAACATTCTGCTCTGCCATCACCGAAGTTTCTCCCCACAGCTGTTGACATCACACAAAGGAAATGCAAAGACACGTGTCAGCAAATGAATTATGTTCAATCTTCACTCCCACAATGGAATTTGCATTATTACCTCTAAATAAGGAGTGAAGGGGCCGGCGAGGTGGCGCTAGAGGTAAGGTGTCTGCCTTGCAAGCGCTAGTCAAGGAAGCAGCGTGGTTCGATCACCCGGAGTCCCATATGGTCCTCCTAAGCCAGGGGCAATTTCTGAGTGCTTAGCCAGGAGTAACCCCTGAGCATCAAATGGGTGTGGCCCCCCCAAAAAATGAGTGAAAAATGAGCTAAGGGTGAAGGTTTATTTATGTAAACAAATTGTTTTAAAACAATAGGGTTTCCTATGATTAATGTATGTTTTGCATATGCAGAATGCCCATTTTGTTTTTTTTGTTTTTTGGTTTTTGGGTCACACCCTACAGTGCTCCTGGCTCCATGCTCAGAAATTGGTCCTGGCAGGCACGGGGGACCATATGGGGCACCGGGATTCGAACCGATGACCTTTTGCATGAAAGGCAAACGCCTTACCTCCATGCTATCTCCCGGGCCCCCAGAATGCCCATTTTGTATTCTGCTCTTGCCCACCGTCCTAGAAGCTTATGTCTAGTCCTTCACTCCCTCACCCCAACCATCATTACCCCACATTTAACCCTTTTTACTTTCAGTTCCTGACTCCTCAAGAAGCAGATCATCATCCCCACACAAAGCTAGCTGTCAAACCATACCCTAAGTCAGGGGTCTCAAACTCAATTTATCTGGGGGCCGCTGGAAGCAAAGTCAGGGTGATCCTTGAGTTCAAAGTCAGTAGTAAGCCTTGAACATTGGGGGGGGGGGTGTGTGACCCAAACAACTAAAACAAAACAAAACAAAATATTCCTCTAGGGCAGGGTCACAAAATGTTGTACGGAGGAGGGCCGGAAACGGCCTGTGGGCCACGAGTTTGAGACCCCAGCCCGGTCCTCAAACTTTTTAAACAGGGGGCCAGTTCACTGTCCCTCAGATCATTGGAGGCCGGACTATAATAAAAACAAAAACTACGAACAATTCCTATGCACACTGCATATATCTTATTTTGAAGTGAAGAAACAAAATGGGAATAAATACAGTAAGTGGCCCGTGGGCCGTAGTTTGAGGACCATTGAGATAGACTCTCAGCCTGAGGAGATCCCAATACACTGTCACTATTGATCTACTTCTCAGAGGCCTCCTTTCCTCCTCCTTTCTTCATTGTGGACCTTTGCTTGCTAAGACACTGGTTTCTAAGAAGTCACAGCTCAAGGATGTTTCCTGATAGGATGCACCAGATTTAACACACCCCCAACTATTTCAAAAGAGATAAAAGGAACAAGTATATATCTTTTTTTTTCTTTTTTTGTTTTTTGTTTTTGGGCCACACCCGGTGACGCTCAGGGGTTACTCCTGGCTATGTGCTCAGAAGTCGCTCCTGGCAGGCACGGGGGACCAAATGGGGAACCGGAGGATCGAACCGAGGTTCGTCCTAGGTTAGCGCAGGCACCTTATCTCCAGCGCCACCGCCCAGCCCCCACAAATATATATCTTATGAATACCTTATATGTATTCCCTGAACAGCTATAACCCTTACTGAATATTCTCTTATACAGTGATGATTTTCCCCAGTTTTGTCTGTTCTTCTCTATGAGATCTGTTCAGTAAGGATTTCTGGTAGAAGAGTCCCTCAGTTTAAAGCTTATGTTAGAACCAAGTTACGGGGATTGTTGGACTTGTTCCAGCGGTCCCCATATGTACCAATAACATGTGGCATTGTTCCTCTTTTGCACAGGCACATTAAAATGGGAAAATACTATACATACAAACAAGTCCTTATCTAATAGATAGGAACACACAAATATTGTAATGCAGTGGGGCCTTGCACCCTGAACATTGTCATAATGACCTGACTCAGGCTTCAGAAGAATGGGCATTGTCCATTCACCCCTGAACCAGGATGCCATCTACAAAACAACCATGGTTGTCTATAACATCACCTGGAAGCTATCTTCTGCCAGGGAAGACCCTACCACTGCCCCGGCATCGACCAAAGAGAGTTCCCTTAACACCCAGAAGACTTAACAACAACACAACAACCAGCTTTCTTTTTTCTTTTTGGTGGTTTTTGGGTCATACCCAGCAGTGCTCAGGGCTTACTCCTGGCTCCATGCTCAGAAATTGCTCCTGGCAGGCACGGGCGACCATATGGGGCACCGGGATTCGAACTGATGACCTTTTGCATGAAAGGCAAACGCCTTACCTCCATGCTATCTCCCAACAACCAGCTTTCAAGACAGGGCTCTCTACATTGTCCTCTAATTGTGAGGTGAAACTAGAGGACGCTCCACATCATCCTGACTTGAATGTAGGATATGAACAGATTCTAGGATCTTTAACAACAGAAACTTGACACCAACAACAGCGACTGTTTGGGGGAAAAAAAGTTTATTTGCACTATGGACAATAACTTGGGTTGGACAACCTAGTATGCCTAGAACCTAGAGTTGGTCTTATGCTAGAAAACTTCAGGGGTAAGGTCTTCTTGTATTTTGGCCAAGGCTTTTCCTTTTCATGCCCCCCATATTTTGCTGTGCCTATGCAAACAACAACTGCCACTCTAACACAGTTTTTACTGTACTTCTTTAACACTTATCCTTAAATAAAAAAGAGGGAGAAGAAAAGCTCATTATTTTGTTTTGTTTTGTTTTTGGGGCCACACCCGGTGACGCTCGGGTTACTCCTGGCTATTTGCTCAGAAGTCGCTTCTGGCAGGCACGGGGGACCATATGGGGAACCGGAAGATCGAACCGAGGTCCGTCCTAGGTTAGCACAAGGCAAGGCAGGCACCTTGCCTCCAGCGCCACCGCCCGGCCCCAGAAAAGCTCATTATTAAACTTTCTGCTAGGCCTTTAAAAAAAGATACCTTGGAGATTAAAACAAACAAACAACTACTTTTCCAGATAGCATGGAGGTAGGGCATTTGCCTTGCATGCAGGAGGAAGGTGGTTTGAATCCCTGCATCCCATATGGTCCTCTGAGCCTGCCAGGAGCAATTTCTGAGCATAAATCCAGGAGTAACCCCTGAGCGCTGCCAAGTGTGACCGAAAAACCAACAAAACAAAACAAAACAAAACAAAACAAAACAAACAAATAAAAAAAAAACCCACAACTACTTTTCCAAAAAAAAAACCAAATAAACTACTTTTCCAAGGGGCCTGAGCAATAGTACAGCAGGGAGGGTGTTTTGTCTTGTATCCAACCAACATGGGTTTGAATCCTTGCATTCCATTGGGTTCTCTGAGCCCACCAGGAATGATTCTTAGGCAGAGTTAGGAATAAGCCCTGAGCACCACTGATATGTGGTTCAAAAAATAAAAACAAAAACCCTACTTTCATTGCCATCAGACTGCATCAAGTCCTTTTCTTTTCCCCAGGGGTTACTCTTGGCTATGTGCTCGGAAAACACTCTTGGCTTGGAGGACCCATATGGGACGCCGGGGGATTGAACTGTGGTCTGCCCTAAGTCAGCTGCATGCAAGGCAAAGGCCCTACTGCTGTGCCATTGCTCTGGCCCCTGCATTATCAAGTCTTTTATTTTCACACAGCATAAACCTTATTTATACTGGCAAATCTTGTCAATTAGTCAAGTGTTATATGTTTGTGTTCTGTTGGGAGCAAACAACCATCCGCATGCAAGGTCCTATGGGGTCAACACTTGAACCCAGAACCCAGGACAACATGCATTTCCTCCCCAACACCCCCAAGATGGAGGCTCGCTGTTGACAGGGATTTTGATAGATCCTTTTAGTTTGGGGACGACACAGGACTGTGCTCAAGGATTCCCTGGCTGACCTCGGAACTGTACATGGTGCCAGGGATGCAACCCAGGGTGGCCATGTGCAAGGCCAGCACTCTGTCCATCATCCTCTGTCGGGCTAGTCAGGGCTTCTCGTCTTGGGGCTTCTTGCCCCAAGTTTTCCAAATGAAATAAAAGAGCAAACTACCTCGGGCTGGAGAGAGAGCATAGCAGAGAGGACAACACATGCATGGTTCTTCATGTTCTCCAGTGGTACCCCAGAACCCAAAGATGAGACGGAAATGAACCTGGGGACAGTGAGGGCACTGCCTCTGGGAGGACTGCAAGTTAGCAGTGGCCCAGACTCTCTCTTCCCTCTTCCCTCTCCTCTCCCACCCCCCTTCTTCCGAGCAGCTGGCGCCTCTGCAGAAATAACTTTCTGAGCAGAGTTGTGTGCAATAAAACTTTATTCGTGGAGACTGAGATTGGAATTTCATTGCTTTCAGGTGTCAGATCCTTGCTCTGGTTGTCTCTTAACCGTTTAACAACAGCTCAATGTGAACTCGGGGGGCGCACAGAAAGCCAGGTGGGTCCAGGGGCTGCGTCCCCACACCAGGCTGAGGAGATGCTGCCGAGCCATGTGGGCGGGCACCGGGCAGCTTCTGGGGTAGCATCAGGTGAGAGGAAGAATACAAAACTTGCTTAAGGCTTTGTCAAAGCTGCTGGTGTGCACATTGTTTTTTAAGACAAACATTTAAAAATCACTAATGTCAAAATGAAATACTGCTAGAGGAGAGACTGGCCGAGTTCCGTCACATTTGTACAGCATACATCTGTCATGCATACGCAGGGGCGGAGGCCCACGGAGAAGCCCCGCTCACTTGGGAAGAAAATGTACATTTATACATCTGGGGGGCAGCCACCGAAATATTCCTCATTTCCAAACAGCCCGGGGCCCGGCCCATACCTGAAACGTCTTGTGTCTAAGTCAGGCACTGACTTCTTGAAGAAAAAGATAATCTTACAACTTTGGCCCTTTTATTGAATTTGTTATATGAATGGACGTTGCTATAGCCGGAAGTAAGTCTGCGATGGACTGGAATCTTAGCTACTGGACTAGTTTCCCCAAACCTCACCCATAAAGTCATGACATTATTCTCATGACAATAAAACAGGCGCTAAGCGAAACCTCTTTTGACATGGCACGTGTTAGGGTGCTTCCAAGTCCTCACCAGACTCTCGGCCCCCTACATGACTCATCCACCTGACTCACGAGGGTCTAGCTGGAATCTGCCTTGGCGGTTTTCTAGGCTGTGGAGCACAGCCCCGTCTGCTCCGCGCCCGGGCCAATGCCCACCAGCTGGCCCCCAACTGTGCCCGCGCTGTGCTGCCCCGCAGCGGGCGCCTCGGTCCACTGTCCTGCAGGGCCGGCCGACTACCTGTTATAGGCACGCTCCTTTCTGGACTTTTCCAGCGCCTTATCCAGGGTCTTCTCGTTCTCCCCGCGGCACTTGGGACAGTACCACTTGCCCTTGGGCTTATGGTTGAGGCCCACGCAGGAGAAATGGAACCACTCAATGGGACACTCGTCGTTGTCACAGCCGATCATCTCCCCGTAGGAGACCTGGCTGCACAGGCAATAGGTGGGCTCGTTGGGGTCGATGGGAAGGTCGGCTGGGGACGCCTCCCGCTCGGCCTTGGCCTTGGAGCGTTTCTTCTTCTTGGAGGCCTTGGCGCGCTTCTCCCGGGGCGTCCCTGCGCCGTCGTCGTGCTCGTGGTTGCTGGCCGCATTCTCCCTGTTCTCGTGGTTGCGCTGGCGCCGAGACCGCTTGTTGTTGGGCTTCTCGGTCGGCGCCAGCGCCTCGCCCTTGGCCTTCTCCTGCCCAGCCTTGCCCAGGCCGCCCGGGGCGTCGCCCACCTCGGGGTGCGCCTCGAAGAGCTCCACGTGACTGTCCACCTGCCGCGCGCGGTTCTCCACCAGCTCCACCATCTGACTCACGATCTGGATCTTCTCGTCGCCCAGCTCCTGGCTGCGGATGAGCGCCCGCTGGATGCAGTGAAGGGCCCGCCGCTTGAGAGCGCCGTCAGTCTCCCGCCGGAACTTCTCGTAGTACTCATCCAGGTCCTTCAGGGTCTCTGCAAGGGAAGCAGAAGCATTTCGTCTGCACCCCAACACTGCCGGCCTCGTGGGCCCTCCTCTCCTCTCCTAACCCAGAGAAGTAGCACGTATCCAACCCCAATTGGTCTCCACCCTCTCAGCGTCCCAC
>PVKC010049799.1:0-10685 GCA_004027635.1 Crocidura indochinensis
TTTTTTTTTCTTGTTAAGATCTGTCAGTACCTTGCATGTCTTATTTATTAGCCCCTTATCTGATGGGTATTGAGTGAATTGATCCTATTCCATTATCCTGAGATTTTAGATATGTTTCATATAAGCAGAAAATGGTTCTACAAGTGGACTTTTAGTAGTTCAATGGAGCCTTTTAAGTATGGCAAATGTCATCAATCTTTTTTGTCTGAGAATAATTTTATCCATCTCTCCCATATAAATGAAAATTTTGTTGAGTAGTGGACTCTAGGTTGAAAGCTTCTTCCATTCATAATTTGAATATATCATTCCACTGTTTTCTTGCCTGGAAAGCATCTTTAATTAATATATTTGAATGTTTCCATATTTTTTTGCCTGAAAATTTTATATGGGAGATTTGTTGTCAATCTTATATTCTTTCCTTTATATTTCAGGTTTTTCCTTCTCTTTCACTGCTTTAAGGAGTTCGTATTTCTTTCTTTGGTTTTGTCATTTTGATTAATATGTATCTTGATGTTGTTCTGTTTGAGTATATTGTGCTTGCTACTCTTTGACCCCTTGGATTTGTGCAACTGCCTCTTTCCAGATAATGGGATAGTTCTCTGTTATCTCTTCCACTACTTTTTCTTTCTATTCCCCTTTTTCACATTCCTATAATTCAGAGATTATTTGTTTTGTCTTTATGCATTATGTACTTTAGCTCAGATGAGGAGGCTGGAGTCCCAAATTGGCACAGTTTTGAATGCACAGTTTCAGCTCCAAGAGGAGTGGTCCCACTCACTCATAGTATTACACCTCTCAATTTAATAGTAAATGGATGTCAGATATTGTGACTTTCTGGCCAAAGGCTTGGGAGGGTAAGAATTCTGGGATCCACAGTTATTCTTTTGTCTTATTTTTGCAAGGAAGGCAAGAAAATGATATTACTATAACTCATATTTGAGTATGAGAAAGTATTATCTCACACTAAAGACAGGTATTTTATATTGGGAAAAAGGAGTTTGTTTACCATAATGTTTGGCTGTGCTCACTCTGATGCTATGAGATTTCACACTATGGCCTTATTGTTTCACCTGGTTGGAAAAGACTCCTACATGCTCTGTGATTTTGAGCTTTTTATAACCTTCCATGACAACATACTCATTTTTAAAAACTTGTTTTTATTTCTTGCAAGCAACTTTTAAACATGTCACTCTGCATTATACAACCCCTTAATAAAATGATCTTTGGCATGCATCTAGGTGTCATAAGTCTAGGCTTCTAATCTATATTCTGCTGGAAATTTTTCAGTAAATAATTCTTATTCTGCTTAGCTCTCCACTCTTCCAGTCTTCACATATTTATGAGGATAATGCTATGTGCTAAACATGAACAAAACTAGGAAATTGTCTGGTAAAACTAGCATTTTACTGGAAAAAGAAACAGAAAATAAATATCATATTTGTAATTATAAATGCTTAATTCATGCTTGCACAAGCCTTTTTATGATCAATTTTTCCATATATGTGGATTAGTATAAGAGGAGCTTTTTAGAAGAGACACCCTACAGAATGTCAGATGCTACTGTGAGATCTAGGATATGTAGGGTGAGGAGTTCATGTATGATTGTTGTTGTATATGAAAATATTTCCATAAGATTATTCCTTGCCTATTGTCCCACCTTGACCTTCCAGGTTGGGGCGCTGTTGAGAGTGGAATAAGTAGTTTGGGAGCGAGGTGTTTAGGGTGTTTTGCCAGAGTTGGCTGGCTGGCTGTAGGTGTGCTTTGGAGCTTGAAGCAGGCTGACAAAGGACTCTCTTCACCCAACCTTTTATCCCTTAACCCTTCTGTCTGTGTGGATTATTTACTGCAGATAAATATTACCAAGATCTCTCCCAAAAAGGGGACAAGAGGATGGGAATCAATTTCTCATTCTGGGAGCTCTTTGTGGATACTCAAACAATCAACAAAGGAGTAAATGGGACCCAACAAATGGGGCAACAATTGTGACTAGAAAGCTGTGGGAATAGCAGTGGAGACAGAAAAGTGCTAAAGAAATAGCAGTGGAGACAGAAAAGATTAAAACATAAGGTTAAAAACTAGGAAGAGTTGAACCAGTTCAAGATATACCCTTTGCAAAGGGGTTATGGCTAGAGTGGAATGTAATTAGTTTTTTTCTTTCATTTTAAAAATGAATAATACAGTTTATAATTTTTTTTGTTAAGGAAAGGCTCTCATCAAAGGATGACTATAGAAGAGAATGAATGGCAAAGAGAGTTAGGATTCCACATTTTTGGAAATGCAGTGGTATTAGCCTTCAGAAGTTACAGGAGGTGAGGCCTGGGTTGGGTGGGGATCATTGCTTAGTCATGAAACAGGGCAGAAATTTGAAGCATAGATGAATACACATACCTTATTTTCTGGCATATAAGAAGACCGGGCGTATAAGACGACCCCCTAATTTTGCATAAAATTAAAACTTAAGTTTAGGCCTATATTCCCTGTATCAGACAGAACGTTCCTGTGCTGCATGTGCTGCATGTGTTCCTGTGCTCATGTACCACAGTGAGTCAATCACAACAAGCAAAGGTTCAAAGGGTATACTGTAATAGACGTCTTCTCTGACTCTGGCCAATCTGAGTAGGCTTTTTACAGTGAAGATTTGGGTCCAGAACATTGTCTCATTTGCATGCATCAAAAGACTGCTTGGATTGACTGAGTTAGAGAGGCGGTCCAAGCAGCCTTGCAGTGATTGGTGCGGGATCAAGTTGGAAAATTCGTTTTGTGGCAATATTCAGACAGTTCGTTTAGTGGCATATTGAAATATTTTTTGGGATATACTCGGCATACAAGATGACCCCCAATTTTGGGTTGGAATTTTTTTGTTTCAAAAGTCGTCTTATACGCCGGAAAATACGGTAAATATATTTTGGGTGTACACATTTCTGTTTATTATCATAAGATATAGGCGTAGGTTATCCAGATGTGTAGGCAGTAAAAAAATGTCAAGAGGATTATTAGAACTCCTGAGGAGAAAAGAGAAATGTGTAATAATTGTTTCAGAACATGAATTCTAGGCAGAGTATACTGGGACAGTGTAGTCAGAATAACAGACTATGTTAAGTTTTCACTGTGGGTCTGTGCTTTTGAATTGCAGAAGAGCTCTCTGGCCACTGCTTTTGTTGTTGTTGTTGTTTGTCTTGGTTTTGGTTTTTGATTTCTGGACCATACCTGGTGATGCTCAGGGGTTACTCCTGGCTATGCACTCAGAAATTGCTCCTGGCTTGGGGGACCATATAGGAAGGCTGGGGGATCAAACCACAGTCTGTCCTAAGTCAGCTGCATGCAAGGCAAATACCTTACTGGTGCACCACCACTCTGACCTTACCTCTCCACTGTTTTATATAAACTTTCCTCATATATCTAGTGCTGCTTTGGATCACCCCACAGTTGTTTCCCTGTATCAACCACCTATGACTTTATTCAGTTTAGGTTGCAAAATATTTAGTTCTGAAAATCATACTCTGTATTTTTTCCTTATATTTCATTATTCAAAGTTCATGAAACTCATGATTTATACTTCTTTTTAAATTCTTTTTAAATTTTTGATGATATTTAACTTACCTTATTTAAAGAGCATATATCACAGATCTGACATGGTTGATCAAAATACATTTGTTTCTAGATAAGTAAGTGCAAAATTATTTTTAATCAAACTAGAAAGAATAAAGTAGAGAATAAGAAATAAAGAAGTACAGTGAAAAACAGACTTGTGAAAATTATTGTTTCCAGATAAGTAAGTGCAAGATTTTTTTTTGTTTGTTTGTTTTTGTGCCATACCCATTTGATGTTCAGGAGTTACTCCTGGCTAAGCGCTCAGAAATGGCCCCTGGCTTGGGGGGACCATATGGGATATCAGGGGATTGAACAGCGGTCCTTCCTTGGCTAGCACTTGCAAGGCAGACACCTTACCTCTAGCACCACCTCTCCGGCCCTTCAAGATTATTTTTAATCAAACTAGGAAGAATAAAGAAGAGAATAAGAAATAAAGAAGTACAGTGAAAAACAGACATGTGAAAATTATTGTTTCTCTGTGGTACATATACACAATGGAATATTATGCAGCCGTCAGGAGAGATGAAGTCATGAAATTTTCCTATACATGGATGTACCTGGAATCTATCATGCTGAGTGAAATAAGTCAGAGAGGGTGAGAGAGAGATGCAGAATAGCCTCACTCATCTATGGGTTTTAAGAAAAATAAAAGTCATTTTTGCAACAATCCTCAGAGACAATGAGAGGAGGGCTGGAACTTCCAGCTCACTTCATGAAGCTCACCACAAAGAGTGGTGAGTGCAGTTATAGAAATAACTACACAGAGAACTACCATAATCAGTTGAATGAATGAGGGAACTGGAAAGCCTGTCTGGAGTACAGGTAGGGGTGGGTTGGGATGGAGGGAGAATTGGGACGTTGGTAGTAGGAATGTTGCATTGGTGAAGGGGGGTGTTCTTTACATGACTGAAACCTAAGTCATTGTAAGTTCTTCTTGCTAGGTGAACATTCTGTTAGTTCATTTGTTTCTGAACATTAAGTGATTTAAGCTACACATTGGCATTTAATTTGGTCTGTTCCTATGGGAATGACAGTATAGAACAAGAATGAATTTGTGCAGCAGCTGCAAATGTGGCCTCGTGGTGCAGGAATTCAAAGCAATATTATTGACATTATGAATTTTGTGGGCTGTGGTCACAGCTGCCAGTTCTCCTGGACATACATGAAAATGATAAGAGGTTGCTTGCACTACTCCAAAAAAGTCCTGGTAACATCAGCCTAAATACAGGCATACCTGGAGTTTGGAGGAACTCTGAAGAGAGTTGTAGAGAATAGATGAGGCAGAGCCAGAGGCAAACTGGCAATTATGAATAATGGGTGCAGCAGGCATGGTTTTGGTAGGTCAGGAATTTGGCCCACTCTTTCCTTTTGAGACTGCCAGATTTTAGCTGTGTGGCCAGTTTACCCATGATTTTTCATGACTTGGGTTATACCTCTTTTGAGAATAAAGTGAGTCTACAGAGATGACCAGATGCAAATGGCTTATACTTCTTGTCAGTTTGTATCTTTCTTCTCAATTCTTAACCTATACTTATCCCAAGAAGGTAAAACCAGTTTCCTAAAGTGCATTAGAGGCAAGGTGGATCAATACCTATATCCCTCACTCCCCCATTTCAACTCTTGCTCCTGTGTAAACCCTCTCTCATTTTAAGTTGCTGACTTTCTCAGAAACACCTGAATAGGAACATCAGCACTCAATACAATTTCCTTTTTTTCAGCAACTCCTTCTAAGCAGTTATATAATCCTATCAGGTTTGCTTTATCTCCCTCTGCCCCTAAATCTACCCATTTTATTCAGTGTGTACTGCCATTGACTTTCTTTAGTTGAGCTAGCTTTTTCCAAGTTAAATCATGGCCATTTACAGTCATTTACATGGCCATTTACATTCTCATTCCTGTGTGAGCCTGGTTGACCCCAGTGGTAAGTTGGTCCCTGGCAAAGAGTATTTAGGAAGGTCATTCTATGTGAACTAATTGCATGGTTGTGACTCAAGTCTTCCATTGGCACCTGCCAGGCTGCTGCTTTCACAGACTGACAAACCAGGGCCAATTGACTTAAACACATCTGTCTCAGACTACTGGTTTCTAAACCACAATTCTCTGCATTGTAAATTCGTGAGTGTGAGATAAGAAAAACACCCAGGGCATGCTTCCAGAAATATTTAAGACTCACATAGAGAGAAATCTGTCCTTTCAAACTTATTTGTCTTTAATAACTAGATTTTGCAACAGTTTTAGTTAGTTAAAGTGAATTGCAATAATTTGACATTTTACGCATTTATTATGTAGGTTTTTGATTTTAAGTATGTTATACTTAAAACATAATTTAAGAAAAGTATGTTTTCCCACACCAGGGACATAAACCAGGAACAAGCTCTTTAAATATTCAACCTTATTTCTTGGTAGACAGGATATTCAGATTTTACAGTGCATGCTTTCTTCAGAAACAAGATGAATTTGAGAATAGTTATTCAACTATTTTATAATATACTTGGATTTTTTTGTGTGTGGAGAATATGTATTCAATTTTCTGCACCCCTCACCTTAAAATCTGACTATATTGGAAAAAAAAGCAATAAGAAAGGGTCCTCAAGAGGTTAAATAATTTACATGTTAAAACATATTTGTTCTAGGGGCCAGAGCAGTGGCACAGCAGTAAGGCATTTGCCTTGCATGTGTCTGACCTAACATGGACTGCGGTTTGATCCCCCGAATCCCATATGGTGCCCCAAGACAAGAACGATTTCTGAGTGCACAGCCAGGAATAGTAACCCCTGAGTATCATTGGGTGTGGCCTTAAAAACAAACAAACAAACAAAAACTGTTAAAAAACGTATTTGTTCTAGCTTTTTTTTTCAAAAGTAACTGAATGATTTAAGTCACACATGGATGAGTTCCAAGTGTATATCATGGATGAATTAAAAATAACTATCTACTTTTTTATTACAGAGATGAGAACAATAGACCAATAATTAGAACATGTAAACCATCCATTGTGATAGTGTCTTTCATCAAATTGCATCCTTGTTAATGCTTTAGGAAACATTAGTAAAGTACAGGCTTTTATTTTATAAATCATATCTTTTCAAAAATGTAATACAAAGTTATATTGTTGGAAGTTAGGGACAATATAGTATTTTACTAAGTTCTATTTTAGCTACGGTAATCTTTTGTTTCTACCTGATCGAATTTATGCTCTAATGATGTAGAATTATACTGCCCTTTAACATTTAATTTATTTATTTATGGATTTTTGGGTCACACCCAGTGATGCTCAGGGGTTACTCCTGACTCTGAACTCAGAAATTGCCTCTGGCAGACTCAGGGGATCATATGGGGTCCTGGGTTGACCACATACAAGGCAAACACCCTATCTGTGTGCTATCTATACAGCCCCGTAAAATTTATTTTTTAATTTTTTTTTGTGAACTAAAATAAAAGTATAAGTTAACTATTGTTAACTAAGTTAACTAAAGTCAAAACTTTTTGAACTAAAATAAAGTTAACTAAAGTTAACTAAGTTAACTAAAGTCTAAACTTTTTGAAAGAAGTCTTTACACTCTTTAGAGTCCCTCCATTTATCATGTTCAATGATTTTGAACTTCATCTTCTGTTCCACAGTAAATTCTCTATATAAACTCATCACATTATGCCCAACTTCACTACCGTCTTAATTAATTTTTAATTCTTAAAAAGAGTTTATTTACGGGGCCCGGGAGATAGCATGGAGGTAAGGTGCTTGCCTTTCATGCAAAAGGTCATCGGTTCGAATCCCGGTGCCCCATATGGTCCTCCGTGCCTGCCAAGAGCAGTTTCTGAGCATGGAGCCAGGAGCAACCCCTGAGCACTGCCGGGTGTGACCCAAAAACCAAAAAAAAAAAAAAAAAAAAAAAAAAAGAGTTTATTTATTTAGTTTGTTTTTGGCCAACACCTGGTTCACTTCTATCTCTGCATTTAGAGATGAGCTTAATTTAGAGCTTAATTTAGAAATATAATTTAGAGATTATATTTAGGTGAGCTTGAGGGTACATATGGGATGGTGGGGAATGAATTTGGTTCAGCCACATGCAAGTCAAGTGCCCGACTCTCTATAGTACTGTTCCAGCCCTCTTAATGGATATTTTTGCTGTACTTATTTGCAGCACAGAAGAGCTGTCACCCATGAATGAGACTTCAGTGATTTTATTCTATCTCTCAAATGTCAGAGCAGCAAAGGGCTAGGTTGCCTCTCCATTTGTAGACACTGGGGGTGGGGGAAAGATATGATGGTTCTAATTGATTGTTTGAATCTTTATTATATTCTACCCACCCTGTATTTCAGGATTAAATATATTAGCTGACTCTATCTTGAAAGTAACATCGAAAATTGAATTTTACTTTCTTTTGTATTACAGGCTGAATTTCTCTGAACAAGAATTTCAGAGAAAAAAATCCGTAGTTATTAATCCAAAGTTACAGAAATAATAAATATTAGAGCCAGGATTTGGACCTAAAAATCTGGCTTTGTGACCTAACCTCTTTACTATCATGCCAAACCCTAGAAAAAGAGAAAAATAGACCAGAATAAAAGATTGAGAGAAAAATCAAAGATTTATATGGAAAACCTAGGAAGCTACTCTGTCTCAGAGAGTTTTAAGAGGAAGGTGACATAAAAGATTTGCCAGGCCTTTAAAATATCATGACAGAGAACTAGATAGTATTCAGTAAGCATGTGCAAACGTTTTAAGGACATAGCTCACAAACTGGAGTTTAGTATAGAGAAGTCAGAGTCTGGTGTACTTTGGTAAAATCAAGGAGTAAGGAGTGAACTCCAGTGAGTTTTAAGATACATTGTGATTATTAATAATTTTTATTAATAGTTTTTGTTTTTTGGGCCACACTTGGTGTTGGTCAGGACCTGTAGTGTCAGGCCTTTTGCATGCAAAGGACATATTCAGCCCACTTAGCAATTTATCTAGTTCTCCTTTAAAGTAACTTTAAAAGGAAGAAAATATTCACCCATCATGAAAAAGAGATTCCTACCTTGGATAGAAACATGTGAATAATAATAAGTCTATCACTTGAAGATATTTGTGATGAAGGATAAGTTTTGTGCTCTTGCTTAAAGAAATTTCCTTTTACTTGTATGCGGGGGGTGTGTTTGGGCGACACCTGTGTTACACCTAGCTCTGCACTCAGGAATCAATCCTGACATTGCTCTGGGTCTATTAGATGCTGTTGATAGAACCTGAGTTAGACACATGTGAGGTAAATGCCCAACTTTATGTACTATCACTCTGGCTCCCAAATTTCCATATTTTATTGATCAAGTTCTAAACTAGTCTATAGGCTAACTTGGAAGGATTCCTTGTATTATTCATTAATGGATTAATGGTCAAAGGTTAATGTTAGAAATTTAGATTTTTTTAAATATATGATCTTTATCTTTTCCACTCCTAAAGTTTTTCATAATATTACTGTTTTTTCAAATATTTTTGTGGTATGATTTAAATTTTGTTTTGAAAACTCATTTATTTGGTTCTTGATGTTTTTAATTTTATATTACATGTTTATTTATATTTGTCTTTACATATTGTATACAATTCTTAATTTACATATAATGTAACACATGCATTTTGTATGTTTTATAGTGATATTTTTAATGAGAGATTTGTTGGATATTAGAGTAATTCATTTTAGGAGTGAAGAATATTAAGCTAACACCTGGTGATAACAAAAAGAAGACTGACTTTTAGTCAGTTTTCTTACAGGGTTTTGTACTCTTTTTAGAGAGTACTTCCTTATCATATGCATCTAGAGTGAAATGCTTCACTAATCTTAATTTTATACTGTGTTGTAAATGGCTGTATCTCCAAGCTTTAAAATATATTTGAAGTATCATTATCTTTACATTTTATAGGCCTGTAATTACTTCTCAAAAGCATTACACTTTGATCCAGAAAATGAATGTGCTGCCTTGAATCGAGCCATTGTAAACACTCTATTAAAGAAATATAAAGAAGCAAAAGAAGATTTTGCACATATAACTGAAATCTGCCCCTTATGGTCTGCTGTGTATTTTAATAGAGCACACTTGTATTGTTGTTTAAAGCAATTTGTATTAGCAGAAGAAGACTACAGTAAAGGTATTTTCTGTGGTAAAATTTTGGGCAATATAGCTTGAGTTTATATGTCTCAGTTTTAGGTGATAAGAAGAAAGTCATCAGATCTGTTTTTTTAGATAAATTTCATAAGAATGAATTTTTCTTATATGTTATATATAGATTATATAGTATCTCAAAGCTTTGATAGCTGAGATATAAAAATAAAAAAATAAACCTATCACATGTGTCCTCTTTTAAAAAGACATTGTACTGTGTTTCCACAAATTAATTTTCTTAGGATCAATATTTTAAATTTGAAAAATAGGGATTATAATAAAATATTTAAGATAAGTAAAACACAAGTTATACTTATTTTCAATGAGTCTATTTTTAAATTTTAGCATAAAACAGTTTGGATTATTTTCTTTTTGCAGCTCTGACTTTGAAGCCAAATGACCCTATAATATATCATCTCAGAGCAGAAGTTCGAGGTAAATTAGACCTTATTAAGGAAGCTATAGCTGACTACAACAAAGCACTTGATCTTCGAGATTATGCTTTAAGTTAAGTAATTATATAATCTGTAGTTTTTGTATTAGTTTATATAGCTTTCATAAATTGAAATGTATTGTTTAAAATGTACTATCATCCGTAATAAATTCATTCTTTCTAGTCATTGGTAACTTTATATATTGTATGCATTGCCTGATTTAAAAACCGTTATTATATCATGATTCATTATTCCTGTTTAGATATTTAACTCTATAAAAGTTGTAAATATTTCTCCTTTTAGGATATCTAATGTTACTTGATTAACACAACTTATTGTTTAATTAAATCACCTGATAAGTAAAAAGAACAAACTCTTTTTACAAAAAAAAAAGTACAATAGATATTAGAAATCATCCTATGGGGGCCGGGCGGTGGCGCTGGAGATAAGGTGCCTGCGCTAGCCTAGGATGGACCGTGGTTTGATCCCCGGGTTCCACATATGGTCCCCCGTGCCTGCCA
>PVKC010049800.1:0-10678 GCA_004027635.1 Crocidura indochinensis
CTTCAAGTTATGACTAAGTTAATAAAAACTTGCTTTTCTGTAGATCAGCAACTGAATTTGATTCTGAAGACATTGTTATAGCCTTTTATAAAATTGTACTGAAACATACAGAAGGCTCTCTCTTCAATTTTACTAAAAATATAACACTAATATTAGATTAAAAAGAAAGAAAATTGGTGATATCCATAGCCCTATCTAAGGTTTATGATGGAATCATTATGTTATCTTGATTAGAGAAATTGCTCTCCTTTGGTCAATCTGCCCTAACTATTATCTGTGATCATCTAATCAAAAAGTGCTGGATGACATGTTCTAACAAGAAAAAATGAAGTTGTACATTATTAGAAGATATTGGTTGACCCTCTACAGTAGAAAAAAAGAGAAACTGCAATAAGGCATTCTTGAATTCTGACATGGTTCTTGTAAAACTCACAAATTTAATCTCTTAATCATGATATTTCTCTATAATCTATTTTCATATTAGTTTAAACTTAGTGGTAATGAGAGAATCATCTTCGCATATAAGTAAAAAGATTTTTCAAGAAGTTGTTTCTATAAACAAAAGGATCCCCATCTCTCCAAAAACTGAAGTCACATCAAGCTATGAAGGAAGGGCAAAAAAGCAGTGCTGAATATCTTTCTTGACTGCAAAAAATTGCTCACACAACAAATTTTTTTAAATTGAAAAACAAATTTTAAAGTTTAACAAAAAAATTTAACAAACGATCTGTATCTTACCCACCTTCCAATGGTAATACATGACTCTGCAATTCCAAAGGTATCCCAAAGATCCTTAGAAGAAGTATAAGTATGCCCAGAAAGTATAGTTTGACTACTGTGATACTGATTTACCTTTGACCCTTAAATTAGACACAGGAACATAAAAGACAATAATATTTGTACATTATGAATATCAAGGCCAACAGGAGGCAAATTAAAGATGATATGAAGGAACATTATGACACTAGTTTGGGCAAGGTCAATACCCTGATCAGTCATGATGAGAGAAGAAATGTGTTTAGTTGGCTCTTCACTAGATACCTAAGAGGGTGTCAACAAGATGTATAAATGTACACATGTATACACAAATATGTACACAACCTATGAAAGAAAAGTTAAGTATCTATCTAATTAACCAGTACCATACATGTAGAAAATGTTAAAGTATCTTTTGGGAGGAGGACAAATACGGCAACACTCGGAGTTACTCCTAGCTCTGCACTTAGAAATTACTCCTGGGCCACAGCAATAGTACAGCAGGTAGGGTGCTTGCCTTGCACAGGGCCAACCCAGGTTTGATTCTCAACATAATGGTTCCTCAAGCCTGTCAGGAGTGATTCCTGTGTGCAGAAAAAGGAAGTAACAACTGAGTACCACCAGATGTAGCCCAAAATACTACAGATATATTATATAAATTATATATATTTCTGGTAGGTTAGGTAAAGTATATGAGATGCCAGGAATCAAATCCAGGCTGACTGTGTGCAAGGCAAATGCCCTACCTATGGTGCTATTGCTCTGGCTCCAAATGTTATTTTTATAACACTTCAATATAAAATTTTAATTAATTTCCTTAATCTCTAATTATTTTGATATATATTCAACCACAGAATGTTATTTATAAAGATACATTTATAGTCATATTTATTCATACATATAAATTTTTAGAGTATAGTATACAAATAATTTTCAAATAGATGTATTTTACTCTTCCCTCTGCTTGGCATTCCAGGTAGATGGTTTACCATCTCATGTGCAACATTTTATTTTATTTTATTTTATTTTTTGTTTTTGGGTCACACCTGGCAGTGCTCAAGGGTTACTCCTGGCTCCATGCTCAGAAATTGCTCCTGGCAGGCATGAGGGACCATATGGGGCACCAGGATTCGAACCGATGACCTTTTGCATGAAAGGCAAACGCCTTACCTCCATGCTATCTCCCGGGCCCCCATGTGCAACATTTTAAAAATTAAGTTCTCTGCTTTAAAGAGATGCAAATATTATTTTATACTCATGATTTTGTCTTAATGGTGATCTATATACTAAATGTGCAAAAATAAAACAAGAGTACATTAAAATTTTTGCTTGTTTTGGGGCAATACCTGGCAGTGCTCTGTGCTTACTCCTGGCTCTGTGCTCAGGGTGTTCTGGCAGTACCAGAACCTTATGAAATACCAGGGATCACATTCTGGTCTGCCATGTGCAAAGCAAGCACCTTACCAGCTGCACTACTGTTCTGGCATCAGAAAAGTAAATTTTAAACAAAAGTATGAAGTACAAATGCCTCTAAATATAAGGTGAGAAATCTGGTATGCCAGAGATTTAAGAATATGTTCTCTTATTTTAAAAATAATTTTTTTTTGGTTTACACCCGGCAGTGCTCAGGGGTATTACTCCTGACTCCATGCTCAGAAATTGTTCCTGGCAGGCACGGGGGACCATATGGGGCACCGGGATTTGAACCGATGACCTTTTGCATGAAAGGCAAATGCCTTACCTCCATGCTATCTCCTGGGCCCCTAAAAAAATTTCTTGTATAATCACCAAGATGTTTGGTCCAGCTCCAGGAATACACTGGGGGATATAGAAACATGTACTGCATATGTGAGGCACTGAGTTTAATCCTTGGTACAAGGAGTACATTCTATCTCAGCAACCTTTACTCAGAGTTCTATGATCATTGATGACTCCTGTAAATGCCCAGGAAACCATATGTTATATGAGTATTAAATCCAGTCAGCTATATGCAAGACAACTAACAATCCCTATACTATCTCTCTACCCCCTCAAAAAATTCAATGAACTAAGAATTGTAAGTTATTTCCAGGTTTTTTAATTTACTTTACAAAGATTCATCAGAAGAATCACTATATATGGCAGTTAAAATCTTAAATATTATAGTTATTAAGCAATATAAGTTGAAGTCAAAACTAATCCTTGCCTCATAAGTGCAGTATAGAGTTGTGTTACAGGCACAATGGTAACACTAATATTGTTACTCAGCATCGACAGAGTTCTTTAATAGAACAATACAACAACTAGTTGCATAGTATATAAGCAGAACTAATTTTTTTTTTTTTGGTTTTTGGGCCACATCCAGTGACACTCAGGGGTTACTCCTGGCTATGCGCTCAGAAGTCGCTCCTGGCAGGCACGGGGGACCATATGGGAACCGGGGGATCGAACCATGGTCCGTCCTAAGCAAGGCAGCAGGCACCTTACCTCCTGTGCTACCTCCCGGCTCCCACCAAACTATTTTAAAATAATTTTTTATTTGCTTTTTGGATCACACTCTGTGACACTCAGGGTTTACTTCTGGCTCTGCACTCAGAAATTGCTCCTGGGTCAGAGGACTACATGGGACTCTGGGGGATGGAACCAAGGTTCATCCTAGATCTGCTGCTTGCAAGGCAAATGCCCTATCACTGTACTATCACTCTAGCCACTTTTTTATTGTTTTTTGAAAAATAATTTTTTATTCAAACACTATAGTTACAAAAATATTTATAGTTGGGTTTCAGTCATTGAGTGTACAACCAGCTTCATGAGTGTAACTTGCTTATCACCGTTGTCCCCGTTTACTTGTCTCAGGAACAGGCATTCTATTTCTCCCTCTTTCACTATCATTGTCATGGTAGTTGTTAGTGCAGCTGTTTCTCTAATTGTGCTCTAAAATAAATATTTTTTCAGGGATTGAAGCAATGGTACAGTGGATAGGACACTTGACTTCCATGCAGCTGACCCAGTTTTAATCATTTGCACCTCTGAGCCTTCCAGAAGTGATCCTTGAGCTCAGTTTTTGTAGTAAGCCCTGAACACTACTAGGTGTGTAACCCAAACAGAACAAATCAAAACATAAATATTTATTTTCTGATCATTCAATCATAATAGTCAGCTTAAAATAATTTGATATTACATGTTGTAAGCCATTAAGCTATTTTCTGGGCTTTGCTGTCCATTTATAGAGCATTGGCATGATGGAGTTGTCATAATTAGGAAATGAACTAGGATTTGGAAGGCGATAAACAGACATTGACTTCAACTCTAAATCACCAGTTGCATTAGTTCTGAAGAGAATAAGCCTCTAAGAGAGAACTTCAATGCCAAATATTGTCTTCTTTTCTCTTAACTATGAAAGTTCTCAGTGATATCTTTTTCCAATATAAGACCTTTCATATGTTTATATTAAAATTCTATTTACTATAGCCATTTTCATTAGATTTTAGCTAGACAATCTACATACAAATATTTTCTAGTTCTTCTTGCACTGTTTCTGTGGCTGTGTGTCAGAGGCTTAAGGGTTACACAGAGGGACTCGTATATAACTATATATGGAGATTTTCAAACTTTCAAACAATGTGCCTTTCCATTGCAAATAGTCTTCACTCTCTGGCACCTTCTTTGACAACCAGGGACCCAAGTATCCCTTTAATGATGATAAAGCAAGAGCCACAGCAATGTCTTGGTAATTCATGAAAGTATGACATTATCATTCCTTCCAGATAAAGAGGATGGCTCATTTTTATAGTAGAATAATATTCCACTTAATAAATGCATCTCATCTTCTCATCCAATTATTTATTAACCAAGACTTTAGATATTTCCATATGTTAATTATCACAAATAATGCCACAATAAACATCCATGTATATGTATTATTTGGCTTATGTATATGGGTTCTTTAGCTAAAAGTGACATTGCTGAATCATATACTAACTATACTGTAATAGAAATGTTTAGTATTGTTTTCTAAAATAGTTACCCAATTTACATTCAATCAGCTGTAAGAAGGTTCCTTTATCTCTATATTCCTCCACAATACTTGTTGTTTTTATTATTAATCATTCTCACAGGTGTGAAGTGATATCCTATTGTGGTCTTAATTTGCATTTTACTAGTAATTAGTGATGATAAGAACTTTGTTATATACCTATTAGTCATCTATGTTCTTCTATGGAAAAATACTTACTCTTCACACTTCTGTTTTGAAAATTAAGTTTGTTTATTTACATGTGTATTACAAATGCAGCAAGCTGCAGAGGGTAAACATGGTCCTTCCCTAGAGATGGGCTAATGGTCCAATGTTTAAAGGGATGAGATCCAGCCTGATTGTTTCAAAACAGATCAGAAAAGGTACAATCCCAATGGTCTCTGAGGGGCCAACAGAAATCCAATACATTTACAAAAGATAAAAGTCCCAAATACACTGTAAATTCATGGTATCTTATGGTACTGGTATATTCTCAGAAAAACAAATTTTAATATAACTAAATAGCTCCCTTTCTTTCCCTGCAATTCAGATTCCATTGTCAGTACTAAAATAAAAACAGATACTTTTCCAGGAAAAGAGTTTACTAAAAGAAAAAATTTTTTAGTATTTTTAGGAAACACCAAGGGTCACTCTGATGGTACTTGGTGTTCAGGATCAAAGGTGGGTCAGTAGCATGCAGAACAGACATCGTGCCCAATGTTCTTTTGCTTAAACCTTAATCAAAACTATTTTTCAAATGTTTCATACATCCACTGAAGTCAATAAATACACTTGCTAACACTGCTGGTAGAACAAACCCCATCAGAAATAATTTCTCTTTGCTTTTCTGGAGTTTCTGCATTTTCTTTGGTATGTCTCATTTTTCAAACACCTCTCATTGTAACCTATTATTGAGCTGCCCCCCATGATTTAATCGTCAAATGGAAGCAATTATCTCAAATAATTGGACATACTCAAGTCACAGAGTATTAATCTGTGCTATTTTTCTGAGTTCTTTGGCCCCAGCTCCTATTTCCTTTTTGCCTCATCTACAAGCTATATGTCTCATCCCACCTTCTATTTACTTTCTCAGAAGCTGTCTACAGATATTGGGGTTCCCAACACTAGAGGGTTTCAAACAAATTTGGGAGAATGTCAGAATGATCAAAGTTAACCAGAGGTCTAGAACCTTCTATGTATAGACATCCTAGAACAGCATGGAAAACAGAGGAAGTCCTCCAACAGGGAACACTGCTGAGACTGGAACAAGGTTCAAGCACTTGCCTTGAATGTGGCTGATGATGACTGGCTTGATCCCTACTCTCTCACAGGGTGGCCCAAGCACAGCCAGGAATGACCCCTGAACACAGATCAGGAGTAAGCACTAAAAACTCAAATGTTCCATTCAATAGCAAAAATGGTGCAAGTGTGACTGAAGTCAATGATAGAGCAGTGAGTGGTGGGCTTGTCTTGAATGCTGGGTTCAGTCTCCAGCATTCCATAAAATCACTGGAGCCAGCTAAGTGTGTGTTCTGAGCATTGCCAGGTGACCCCCCCCCCTAAAAAAATAAAATAAAACAAAAACAGGAACAAAAAAGGAAAAAAGAAAAAATTGATGCAAATATCTGAGGTACCAAAGCAGATGACAACTGCCAAGGGGTGGGTTATATGACATTATTAATCTTGGAGGGCATCTTAGTTGCAAATAAAATGTTTCCACGTGGGAGATAGACAGGATTTTAACACACACATACATGCACACACATATGTACACACTCAAGTTAATTTGAAAGGAAAAAGTGCCATGGAGGCTGAAGTAAGTCCTAGCCATGAGGGACCAGCTGGTAAAGATCACTGTACTAAATTACCCTTCATGTGCTGCCCACAGAACCCTGAAGATAATGTGCCATGCATTTACTTTCTGATACTCCAGAAAACTATGCTGGAAAGACACCTTGAGAAAGGTGAGCAGGTCCTCTAATCTGACTGTTCTGGTGTAAGGGTGTAAGAGAGAGTGTGAATTTTTTCAGCATTGACTCAGATTAAAATCAGAGCCCATGGGGTAGGTGCAATAACACAGTGGTAGGGCATTTGTCTTGCATGCAGCCAACCTAGGATGAACCCCAGTTCAAATTCCGACATCCCATTATAGTACCCTAAGTCTGCGATGAGCATTTTCTGAGTGCAGAGTAACACCTGTGCACCACCAGGTGTGACCCCAAAACAAAAATAAAACAAAACAAAACAAAACAGTGCCCATCGAAGGAATCTCGCAGTTGTCCTGGCAATAGTTCTAGTGACTAAACCTTTCATCTTAGGTTAACCCCCTTGGAACAACCAAAAGGGGAAGGGAAGGAACAGCAAAGACTCATCTTCCTCTTCCTGAAACAAAAACATTTTCAAGTGGTTTAAATGGAACCTACTTAAATTTTCTTTGAAAGCAGCATTTCTCTAAAATAGACTAGGACTAGGGCCAGAATGATAGCATAGCAGGTAGTGTGCTTGCCTTGCACATGACCTACCTGGGTTCAATTCTTGGCATCACAAATAGTCCCCCAAGCATGTGAGGAGTGATTCTTGCCAGCAATAATCCCTGAACATTGATGAGAGTGCCCCCCTCATAGAAAAAATCAAATACAACAGTATTGGCAAACTGAACCTTCCATGAAAGGTCAACTGTCTCCTGCTATCATTCTTCCCCTCACACAGGACAGTGACCTTGCCAAGACCTGACAGGTATCTTGCACTTGCAAGACACCCAGGACAATGGCACCGAGTGTCAGTTATCACAGAGCTATTGAAACTGTCCCCTGAGGTCCACTTGATCTCACTCAGTGCCAGTGTCAGGCAGATTCCAAGGAGAGCAAAGTGGTCCCTATTTCCAGTGCCAGGAGAGAGCACAACCCAGCTCAGTGACAATACCTGCACATCTGTGTTTGAGGGGTATAAAGATTTCTTTCACTTTGGAAATAGAAAGGAGGAAAGGGATAAAAGGTGTGTGTGTGTGTGTGTGTGTGTGTGTGTGTGTGTGTGTGTGTGTGTGTGTGTGTGTGTGTGTGTGTGTTGGAGGAGGAAAGTAGAGTGAATCTGCAGTTTCAGAGTGTTCTTTGTGCTGCCAGTCAAGACTTGGTCACTAGGCACAGGGATCGTGTTTGTGACTCTCCTGACAGGCAAGAAAACATGCCCTGCCCCAAAGGTTGGGATAGAGCCGCCTAGTCCATGACGTAGAGATTGTCCTCTACTTTGTAGAATTTATCTTCAGCTTCGACCTATGCTGTGGCTGCACTCTGCAGCACTGTCATGTGAATGCCATGCAGGGTCACTATGCTCAGCTGCTGCGTTCTCAAGTGCTTTTTGGTAATCAGGACAGCAAGGTTGATGACCAGCACTGCTGTGATGGCGAAACCAATGCCGAGGTCCCTTGTTGGTGGTCTTCCACGGGTTCTGTACCAGGGATACTAGAGTCTGATTCTCCTGCACAGAGCCATCCCACATCTGTGTCATCGCTGGGCCTTTCCCATCTGCTGTTGGGTAGCAGTGTGGCAGTGAGCTGGTGGGGTGGAAAGTAGTTTCTCTCCCCAGGGCACTGGAGAAGGCGGGCTACTTACTGACCTAAGGAGGGTCTGTTTGGCCATTGGTGCTGGAGTAGCCAAGGTCTCAGGTCTGAGGGTGGAGGTGGTGGAGTGCTGGAGGGCTGTGCTGACTTTATCTCCAGACAGAAAGCGAATTTCTGGTCTTTGAACCAGCCTGGTGCATGATGTGGCAGTAGAGACCACTGTCGACCAGGCTTGTCTCCTTGATGATCAGTGACACATCCCCCTGGGCGATTTTGCCCTTCATCACATAGCGTGAAGCCTTCTAAAAGGTCACTTTGGAGTCATCTGTCCAGATGAGAGCAGATGAGGTCCAGATCCGAGCACTGGGAGGATGGGCAGTACCTTACATCTTTCGCTACATATTAAGTATGAAAAATATATCTGATATTTCTATTATATTCCAGTGACAATGTATTCCTATTTTAAATTTCAATGCCATAAAGTTTTAATTACTGTCAATTTGAAATAGAATTTAATGCAAGGTAATATGAGAGAGATCTTTATGATTTTTTTTTAGAATTGTCAGAGCAATTTAAAAGGTTTTATGATTCCATATAGGCTCAGAATTTTTGTTCTTCTTAATTATAACATATCATTTCTGATATATCTCTGAATGGGATAGACCCACACTGCGTACAGGTAGTCATCCTTTATCCCACTCACTACCAGGAGTTATCCCTGAGCTCTGAGGATAGCCCATCACAGTGATATCACTAATATGATATGATATGATGATTATATACATACATATTTGAGGGGTTTATTAGGTTTTTATTAAATATACATTGCCTTTGGCAAAATGAACAATTTAACTATTTCAATTCTTCCATCCATATTCATGAACTCATGAACATACATAATATTTTGTGTTATGTCTTTGAACATTACATATTTCACTTCCTTTTAAAATTTCATTTCTAGGGGCTGGAGTGTTAGTGAAGTGACAGGGTGGTTGCCTTGGATGCAGCCTATCCAGGGGACCCGGGTTCAATTCCCAGAAACTCATATGGTACTCTGAGCCTGCCAGGAGTGATTTCTGAGGGCAGAGTCAGGAGTAGCACCTGAGTGCCACTGGGTGAGATCCAAAAACAACAGAAATAAAAATAAAAAATAAATTCATTTCTAAATCTTCATTCTCAAGGATGAAATTATGAATAAAAGTGTTGTTTTAATTTCTTCTATTTTTCATTTGTAATCTACATACAGGAATGTTTTAAATTTAAATATATTGATCTTGGGAACCAGAGCAATAGCACAGTGGTAGGGCATTTGCCTTGCATGCAACTGACCCGGGACAGACCTCAGTTTAATACCTTGCATCCCATATGGTCCCCAAGCCTGCCAGAAGTGATTTCTGAGTGCAAAGCTAGAAGTAATCCTTGAGCACTGCCAGGTGTGACCCAGAAACCAAAAAAAAAATTTAAAAAAGATATTGATCTTATCACTAGCTACTTTGCTGAATTCATTTTTGTCAACAGTTTTTAATGTAATCTTCTAGGTTTTTTACATTGTCATATTATTTGCAAAGAATGATAGTTTCACTTGTTTTCCAACCTGCATCCTTTTATTTTTATTGCTGTCTAATTGCTATGATGAAGCCACTAATACTAAATTAAGCCGATGTAATGATAGAGAAAAAAAACATGTCTTGTTCCTGATTTTTCCATTTATTCAGACAGCATTGGTTTATATTAATTAAATATTGATATTTTGAAATAAATTGTTGCAGCCTTGCCTACCACAAGAGCACCAGAACCCCTTGATTAATATTAGTAGTGTTCTCCCATTCTACTGTCTCACCTTCCTTGGTTACTCCAGTACTATCATAGAAGTATGAGAGCTTTTTTTGGGTTTGGTTTGGGGTTATGGATCATATCCAATGATGTTCAGGTGTTACTCCTGGTTCTTCATTCAGGAATCACTCCTGGACAGATCCAGAGGACCATATTGGATGTTGGTGATTCCACTCATATTATCCATGTGCAAAAAAAGCACCCTATGTGCTGTACTATTGCTCTGGTCCCAAGAGTTTGTTTTCATTGAACATTATCTATTCCCTTGATTTGTTTTTCTGTATACCACAGGTGAGTGCGACCATCTGGTACTTGTAACTCTACCGTGACTTATTTCACTCAGCATTATATGCTCAATGCAATCCAAGTTTCTGAATAAAAATATGAAGTCTTGACACTGCGACCATATGGATGAATCTTGAATGATTGTGCCAAAATAAATCAGAAAAAATTAATTTGAATATATATGATATGTATCACATGGAATAAAAATAAAGAAGCAAAGCAAATAAAAACCAAACCCTTAGAGTTGAACAATG